>CM040123.1:399554222-399848480 GCA_022559845.1 Amorphophallus konjac
CGAACTGGCTCCAGGAACAGAAGCTGAAGCAGAGAAAGAGCCTCCCCTATGGGGTGAACTTCCCCAAGAGCAGCCGCTGGCTACAGCAGGAAAGAAGAAGAAGAAGAGAAGACCCAGGAGCAAGAAGAAAAAGGAGGTCGTCATCGCCTGCAACACCCTCTCGGCGCTGTTCGACACTGCCCTCTCCCTGGAAGAAAAAGAAGAAGAGCTACCCCATGAGCCGACGGAGGTGAGCCAGGCTGAAGCGTCCACTTCCCAACATGCCACCAGGTCGGGGAGGAAGTGGGGGCGCCCTCCTCAGGAAAACCTCAACATCATGTTCAAGGGAGAGTAGCCATACCGGGTCCCCGAACCCGAACTCCGGGGCACCGAGATCCCTCCCCCATCGGGTCTCTATCCTGGAGGGGCCAGGAGCCAAGGCACCCCTTCATTCGTCGAGTTCCTGTCAACCCGAGCAGGGGGGCAGGCATGCTCCCAAGGGTCTCCTTCGGCCAGAAAAGAAAGCTGTCCCCGAGCTCCACCGGCGGCGGCTCCTCCTCAACTAGAAGAAGAATTTAACGGCACCCCAAACCTTGCTGAATTCATGCAAGAAACGGAGGAAGCCCAGCAAGCCCCACGGGCTCAACAGGTTGTAACAGAACCCACAAAGCAGGCATTCCCTGATCTGACACCCCAACATCAAGGTGGGGGTAGGCGCGGCAAGGTCGAAGAGATGAAATTACTCAAGGTGCGGGCTGCCGACCGAATAGTCAGACACTTCAAGAAGATCCCGGCCCGATTCACCGTATGGGAGATGCTGTCTTTGGATGAAGAAACACGGCAATCCATCATTGCCGCACTCCAGACGCCAGCACACCTTGAAGCCTGTTTGGCAGAAATATCACCTGAAATAGCTGTGGCTTTCACAGAAGATGACATGCTCCTGCACACCTGTAGTCATATTAGACCCCTCTACATGAAGGGGCAGCTGAACGGCCAGCCTATCTGATGCGGGACGAGACCATGGACACGACAATCTCGCGATTGTCCCTTAACGAGGGAAGCATCGGACGTGCACGGTTGAGAAACCGGCAGTGAGCTAGGGTGGTCGGCTCTCTCGTGTGCCCGGATCGGGTCACGGGACGGTCACGCTCTCTCTCGCAACAGCGATGATATGAAAATATATAGCAAGCTAGGTCTTAAAACATGCTCTCTAGCAGCGGCATATAAAGCATATATGAAAATAAGTGAAATGCCAAGCAAGGAGCGAATACGATACCTCTACGCGCTCGGCGTGGGGAAGACGGTCCCGGCCGAAACTCGTACTCCCGGAACAATACTACACAATATTACAGCAATACAAGTCGCTGCCCACACCACGCAGGGAGGTAAAGGGCTACACAATGGGGTCCGGGAGGACCGAATTTGGGTTGACGGGCGGCTTCTCGCGTTGATTCGGTAACACCCGAACTAGTGACGGTGGGGCCCACGTGCTGTCCGGAGTGGCCGTGTGGGACCCGGTGACACCGCTATAGTGGGGACACTTAGGGAAGCGCTCCCTGGGCTGACGGCACCCTGGTTCGCCGGCCGGATGCCGGGCGGCTCCGTTCGGCACCGGTCGGAACAATCGGCCACGGGTCTGTCAGTTCTATTTTCCGGCGCGCGCTCCGGTGAGAATGGACGCTGCGATCAGCCCCGATGTTGGATCGACACGAAACTGGCGCCGTTGGAAAGCTCTCTTCAAATAATTCAACCTAGGCCTAGATATCAGACCTGGATCTGCACGGATCTTGGCTTTAATAAATTTTTTAGTTGCTGTTGTACAGTGACCAGACTCTCAGATCTGCAGAGAACTTGTCTAAGAACTGCCTTTGATCGATATGTGAACGTCCGAATCTGAAGTTGTGGTCTTCATAAAATTTGTAGTAAATCAAGAGAGGAAATCGGAACTAGTTTTTATGAAGGTTTTGGAGGTGGCTGTGATTTTTTCTGATTTTGGAACTGGAAGGTGGTCGGATCTGGTATTTGGCTAAAAGAACTGTAGCAGAGATAGAACACGAATTTTGAAAAATGGATAGAGGGCGGATAAAAAATCAAGAAATATGGTAGATGTAGGGGATGTTGGACAGAACTCCCAGTAAAATTGGGAGCCCCAAAAAAAATCAAAAAGAAGGTCGGAGATGGGAAACTCAGAGCTTCTGTCACTGTAGATAGAGACAGGATAGATCTGGGAGTGATTGAAGACCGAAATTGAAAAAATACCAAACGAAGGATTTTCGACCTAAATTTTTTTGTGGATGATGGGATGGAAGATAGGAACACACCATAAAAATTACAAACCACGAAGAGGCCGTGGCTGGTAGCAGGATTTTTGTGAAGACATCTCTGTCCAGCAGGACAGAAAACCGAAGACGGATTCGCGGCGGCTCGAAGGCGGCACGAACGACGGCGGCGGCGGCACAGATGAAGATCAGAGGTTGAGAGGGGGAGATAGAAGATTGATACACTCTATAACTGGAGGTTTGAGGAGAGGAAACCAGGGGGAGAGGAAGGGGGCGCAAGGAGCTTCCAAGTTTCAGACAAAATTTTCTGAATTTTGACTAATTTTCATATGAAAATACAACATTTTATATGCTACCAATCTAATCTAATGGACACCCTTGGATCTAGGGAGGGGGATTGAAGGGCTAGGATGAGGTTTTAACAACACACAAAAAAAACATAAAATAATAGGGGAGAGGGGCGGCCTATTGACTATAAGAAAGGGTGGAATGGGGTAGGTGGCCAACCATTGGAATATTGACTCATTTGTCTCCCATGTGTCCATATGACTAGTCCACCCTTCTAGATGTCCACCTAGGATGGTTGACCAGCCCCACAAGGTGACATGGACCAATGGAAAAGGGCTGAGGGCTCCCTTGCTGGTCCCACTGTATAATTGCATAAAAACCCACACAATCTATGGGAATGACTCCGTGGCTTATAAAGCCTTACATTTGCGTACATACTTTCCCAAGGATATAAACACAAACTAAAAGGACATAAATGTAAAAAAAAAGTGCAGGCTCGGTGTCGATTCCCATCAACTCTCCCCGGGTGGGAGGAACTCGACCCCGTCGAGTAGGGGCAGGGATGCTCGAGTATTCCGGCGGATCTGTCACCGTGCCAAGTAACGCGGGTACGCTCCACTCCAAGTGATCGTCACCTGCTCATTCCATATATACTCGATATGCGCAAACTGCTATGGGCTAGAGGTGGACACTCCGGGTGGGGCACTCTCAAAAGGGAAGGGAGCAGGCTCGAAGACTCACTAGGAATCACCGCTGAGTCCCTATAGGTGACTGATCCGGGTATAGATGTGGAACCGATCCCATACTCATCGAATGAGTCCACTCGCCTCTTACGCATAAGAGAACGACAACGAGCTTGCACAAGACACATGCAGACTCACCAAACACTAACACACATATGCAAACAACACAAATAAGAAACGGACTCATGCATGACTCTAGATAAAACTAGTGTTAGTCAGACCGGTACATGGATGACGGTGGACCAGGACACCCGAATATGTGCCATACATGCATTTGACGTAACCGGAGATGGGTGGCATGGGGTACACCTAAATGTCCAAGTATGACCCAGTCATGCATGGACGGCCCTTTAGATTTAGGAGACTTGAGTGGGCTAGGAAAGCCGGGTGTGGAAGAGCCGGGTGTAGGTGTACCGTGGACGGGCTTGGTGGGTATGGAGGACCCGACCCGTAGGAAAGGGGTATGAAGGTGGACTTCCTCGAAGAAGTGAAGGGAATATGAAGGGTCTAAGGATCCACTAGGGAATGCGTCAAAGGGATCAAAGAAGGTATGACCCCTTGTGGTGGGTTCCCACAAGTCACGGTCTCACGTGTAGAAGTTTTGAAGGTGTGGATAGTCACCTTCTTGAATTGTGACGGGTGGGACGGGGATCGTAGGCAAGAAGTATGATTCCTCCCTCAGACAAAAGGGTATGAATTCGGTCTCGTCCGGTAGCGGGAGAAGTAGAAGAACATCCGTGGTGACACAACCCACGGTGCACTCGGAGGTAATGGACTCGAAGGCCGGATGGGTGAAGCGAAGACTAGCGGGTTGGTCAAAGCCTCGGGCCAAAAGATGCGTCAACTCCCATTGTGAATCTAATCCCATGATAAGATCATCCAACGTATCAACATGGTGACGAGATCGAAATGTGGTATGGAATGAGTTGACCGGCACTATAGGTAGGATGGGATCCATGGATGGAAAGGGAGGTGGGACCAAGCCATCCTTGAGCCAACTAAAAAGCGGCTCGGCGATGTATAGTGTACCCATTAGAAATACGGGTGGCTTGGGCCTTTGTGGCTCCAAATGAGATGGTGCCGAATCACGTTCGGACATAGAGGGTGGTGGCATTGGAGCTCTCATGGGTGAGGAAGGAATGTCCTTCTCGTGGTGAAGGGGTCCTTGGGGTGGCTCCGGGAACAACCAATCTACCCCGATAGACCGATCTAGGCTAGTACTAAACCTATCTAGGCTTGTACTAAACCTTTGCACTTGTCCCATCATGGCTTGGAACATTGCGCCCACTTCATCGGGACTATAGGCTCGGGATGCGGCCATGGTTGTAAAGATGGGGTTGGGTCCCCTAGGAATGGAGATGCAAGGGCATTTTATTTTTAAGTTTAAAAGTAAAATGTGATGCTAACTAATGCACCTAGACATAACCAAAACTCGGTACGCGGCGGAGATAACCGATCCTAAGACCACTCGCACAAGTGTGCGACCTTCCCGATAGGCGTAGCCTAACGTTCGGACAACACCTTTTGAGATACCGGGTTATTAGGATGCAATGCAAAAGACACTTTTTTTTTTTGACACCCTAGACTCAACTTGGCTCTGATACCAAATTGATGTGGGACGAGACCACGGACACGACAAGCTCGCGATTGTCCCTTAACGAGGGAAGCGTCGGACGTGCACGGTTGAGAAACCGGCAGTGAGCTAGGATGGTCGGCTCTCTCGTGTGCCCGGATCGGGTCACGGGACGGTCACACTCTCTCTCGCAGCAGCGGTGATATGAAAATATATAGCAAGCTAGGTCCTAAAACATGCTCTCTAGCAGCGGCATATAAAGCATATATGAAAATAAGTGAAATGCCAAGCAAGGAGCTAATACGATACCTCCACGCGCTCGGCGTGGGGAAGACGGTCCCGGCCGAAACTCGTACTCCCAGAACAATACTACACAATATTATAGCAATACAAGTCGCTGCCCACTCCACGCAGGGAGGTAAAGGGATACACAATGGGGTCTGGGAGGACCGAATTCGGGTTGTCGGGCGACTTCTCGCGTTGATTCGGCAACACCCGAACTAGTGACGGTGGGGCCCACGTGCTGTCCGGAGGGGCCGTGTGGGACCCGGTGACACCGTTGTAGTGGGGACACTTAGGGAAGTGCTCCCTGGGCTGGAGGCATCCTGGTTCACCGGCCGGAGGCCGGGCGGCTCCGTTCGGCACCGGTCGGAACAATCGGCCATGGGTCTGCCGGTTCTGTTTTCCGGCTCACGCTCCGGCGAGAATGGACGCTACGATCAGCCCCAATGTCGGATCGACACGAAACTGGCGCCGTTAGAAAGCTCTCTTCAAATACTTCAACCTAGGCCTGGATATCAGACCTTGATCTGCATGGATCTTAGCTTTAATGAATTTTTGAGTTGCTGTTGTACAGTGACCAGACTCTCAGATCTGCAGAGAACTTGTCTGAGAACTGCCTTTGACCGATATGTGAACGTCCGAATCTGAAGTTGTGGTCTTCAGCAAATTTGTAGGAAATCAAGAGAGGAAACAGGAACTATGTTTTATGAAGGGTTTGGAGGTGGCTGTGAGTTGTTCTGATTTGTGAACTGGAAGGTGGTCGGATCTGGTATTTGGCTGAAAGAACTGTAGCAGAGATAGAACATGAATTTTGAAAAATGGATAGAGGGCGGATAAAAAATCAATAAAAATGGTAGATGTAGGGGATGATGGACAGAATGCCCAGTAAAATTGGGAGCCCCAACAAAAATCAAAAAGAAGGTCGGAGATGGGAAACTCAGAGCTTCTGTCACTGTAGACAGAGACAGGACAGATCTGGGAGTGATTGAAGACCGAAATTGAAAAAATACCAAACGAAGGATTTTCGACCTGAATTGTTTTGTGCATGATGGGATGGAAGATATGAACACACCATAAAAATTACAAACCACGAAGAGGCCGTGGCTGATAGAAAGATTTTCATGAAGACACCTCTGTCCAGCAAGACAGAAAACCGAAGACGGATTCGCGGCGGCTCGAAGGCGACACGAATGGCGGCGGCGGCGGCACAGATGAAGATCAGAGGTTGAGAGGGGGAGATAGAAGATTGATACACTCTAGAACTGGAGGTTTTAGGAGAGGAAACCAGGGGGAGAGGAAGGGGGCGCAATGAGCTTCCAAGTTTCACACAAATTTTCTGAATTTTCACTAATTTTCACATGGAAATACAACATTTTATATGCTACCAATCTAATCTAATGTACACCCTTGGACCTAGGGAGGGGGATTGAAGGGCTAGGATGAGGTTTGAACAACACACAAAAAAAACATAAAATAATAGGGGAGAGGGGCGGCCTATTGACTATAAGAAAGGGTGGAATGGGGTAGGTGGCCAACCATTGGAATATTGACCCATTTGTCTCCCATGTGTCCATATGACTAGTCCACCCTTCTAGATGTCCACCTAGGATGGTTGACCAGCCCCACAAGGTGACATGGACCAATGGAAAAGGGCTGAGGGCCCCCTTGCTGGTCCCACTGCATAATTACATAAAAACCCACACAATCCATGAGAATGACTCCGTGGCTTATAAAGCCTTACATTTGCGTACATACTTTCCCAAGGATATAAACACAAACTAAAAGGACATAAATGCAAAAGAAAAAGTACAGGCTCGGTGTCGATTCCCATCACTATCAACAGGGTCCTGATCGACCCAGGGGAGGCAGTGAATATACTCCCCTACCGGGTGTACCAAAAGCACTACTTTGACGTGCACCTGGTTGAGGTCAAGAATGTCAAGATTGCTGGTTTTAACCAGAAATGCGAGGTGCCCATGGGGGTCGCAGAATTCAACTTGACCTTTGATGATTTCACCACCAAGGTCCAGTTCCACGTCATCAACTCCAACACCTCCTATAAGGCGTTGCTTGGCCAGCCCTGGTTACACCAGAACAGAGTAGTGCCCTCCACCCTGCACCAATGTATCAAGTACCCTTGCGAGGGGAAGGAAGTCAGAATCTTCGCCGACCTCCACCCGTTCGAGGTGTTTGAGTGTCACTTGTCAGATGCCAATCTGTACTTAGAGAAGGCAAAGCAAGCTCCCCAAGCCGCCCAAGGCAAGGGAAAGAGGAGGGCCGAGGAAGGTGGCTGGTTTCCTCCACCACCCCCAGGCTATGTGACTCCCCCACATGTACCATTCATTACACAAGAAGGAGGGGTATTCAAGGCAGCTCCTCTCGCCATCTATTCTACACCGGGGACGCATCGCCTCGAAGACCTGCTAGAGGATGTCAAAGTCCCGCCAGGGATCGTCAAGCCTATAACAGGAATTGAATGTCAAGCAGCCGAGCAGCTGAAAACTTTTGAGGTGCCTAACCCTGAGGGGCCACCCACCATCTTTTATGTTGCCGGGGAAAAGCCAGTCAGGAAAGACGATGATTGCCGGTTCCCTAACGAGTTGCATGACCCACACGTCCCCATCACAGGGCTTCCCTACATGACTGACCGGGCAGCCAGAGTGGTCAGAAAGTAAAAAATCCCTCTCTATCAACCCTCCAGCCGTAAGGAAATGTTTGAAAGAATGTGGAACCCACCAAACCTGGATCGGCAGCTGCTGCAAATCACCAAGCACCCCGGTCTAGGCTTCTCACTAGAAGATTATTACGAAACTAATGTTATATCGGTTTCGGCTCTATCCGGCGATGACCCCGCGGAAGCTGCAGACTTACGGGAGGCCCACCAAGATGTATATTTCACGCCTCCGACTCAGGTGGTGCAAGACGAAGAAGTGTTCCTTTGGAACCCTCTCCGCCGCCGCTGTATGGGGAAGACCTCCTCCTTCTCTGAGGGACTAACCTCGAAGGGTCGTACCGTCGAGGCACCTTCACTTCGGCCTGCTGGCAAAGCAACAAGTAGCAATATGGGCCATGCTCCAGACTCTCCTCGATACGACCCCGTCATGTACGCCTTGTACCACAGGCAGCAACGGGAGATCGAGATGCTAAAGGCACGGCTGGCTGAGTTGACCTCGCTAGTGACCGACCTGATCCAAGGTTCTCTCTGCCCGTGGGGTGGCCATATGTCTCGGCCCCGAGACACCAGCCCTGACGCCTCCGTCCGGTCAAGAAGGGAAACAAGAGATACGGCAAGCCCATTAAACGGGCGGCCAGCCAGGCAAGGCCTGACACTCCAAGAGAAGCTACAGAAGCCCTATTCCTTCCCAAGGGAGAAGACTCGGGGTATCTTCGACTGGGCCTGCCATTACGGCAAGGTCTCCCTCCCAGGGTCCAAGAGGCCGTAGGACACCCGAAGAAGTGGAGACCCACTGTTTTGTCCCTATCACCAGATACTGGGCCACGCCATCGAAGACTGCTATGTATTCAAAGACATTGCTCAAGACCTCATTGATAGGGACGAGCTCAGAATGGGAGACTATGTGGTAGCCCCGCCACGCCTCCACGTGGCAGACAGCCCCAAAAGAGGAGCCTACACAGTATCTATCAAGTACCAGGCCCCTGAAGATGCGACTGCCCCGGCACCCGCCGGAGTTGTCTATGATGAGTACACAGAAGACCCCGAGGTGGCCCTGTGCCTTTCTGCACCAGCGGACCCCGCGGACCCGGCGGCTATGGTTCAGGAGGAGTGCGCGGTGAATGCAGCCTCCACGCCCAGTCACGAAGAGCAAGAAGAGGGGGATGGCGTCCTCGAGCCCGAGGACAATGAAGACCAAGACTTTGTCGATTTGTCGCCAGCCCCGCCGGAAATTAAAAATGGCGGCCAGGCCACCGTCGACGAATTGATTGAGATCAACCTCGGCACGGAAGGCGACCCCAGGCCGACCTTTCTGAGTGCTCTTATGCCCCCACAGGAGAGGGAACAATACACGAAGCTGCTGCAAGAATTCCAGGATTGCTTTGCCTGGAACTACAAAGAAATGCCTGGGCTCAGCCCCAAAGTAACTCAGCACATTTTGGCCATTGATCCCAAGGTGGAGCCAGTGAAGTAGCCTCCTCGGCGTATGAGACCGAAATTGATCAGCCAGATCTGCAAGGAGGTCGACAGGCTCATAGACGTTGACTTCGTGGCGGAAAACCAGTACACTACTTGGTTGGCCAACATCATACCGGTGAAGAAGAAGAATGGACAGATCAGGATTTGCGTGGATTTTCGTGACCTGAATAAAGCCTGCCCAAAAGATGACTTCCCGGTGCCTATCACCGAAGTGATGATTGATGCAACCACTGGCCATGAGGCCCTCTCTTTTATGGACGGATCGTCCGGCTATAACCAAATTTGGATAGCCGATCACGACCGGATTCACACGGCCTTCAGATCGCCCAAGGGGATATTCCACTACAAGAGAATGCCCTTCGGCCTCAAGAATGCCGGTGCCACATATCAGCGGGCGATGACCAAGATCTTCATCGAGCTGCTGTATAGCAAGGTCGAATGCTACATTGACGATCTGGTTGTCAAGACTAAGAAGAGAGATGAGCATCTGAGTGACCTTGGGGTCATCTTCCAAAGGCTCCAGCTGTACGGGCTGAAAATGAACACCATGAAGTGCGCCTTCGGCGTGTCCAGCGGAAAGTTCCTCGGCTTTATTCTCCGGCACAGAGGGATAGAGATTGACCCCTTCAAGATAAAAGCCATCCAGGAGTTGCCCCCTCCGAAGAGTCTGGGAGAGCTGAGGTCCCTACAGGGCCGTTTAGCTTACATCCGCAGGTTCATTTCCAACCTGTCGGGGCGTTGCCAACCTTTTCACATACTGATGATGAAGAATGCACCCTTCATCTGGGGTCACGAATGCTAGCACGCGTTCGACCAGCTAAAAGAGTACCTGAAGACCCCGCCAGTCCTGGGGGCACCTGTCAAAGGCAGACCGCTGATTCTCTATATAGCGGCCACCGAATATTCACTGGGGGCAATGCTTGCCCAGAATAATGATGAGGGAAAGGAGCAAGCTCTCTACTACCTCAGCCGGAGATTGGTGGGAGCGGAGGCCAAGTACATCCCGATTGAGAAGGTCTGCCTTGCCTTGGTCTTCGCAGTCAAGAAGTTGAGGTACTACATGCTGTCCCATGAAGTAAGTTTAATATCCAGAGCTGACCCCATCAAGCACATTCTCTCCCAGCCAGTCCCGAAGGGGCGCCTTGGCAAGTGGGACGTGCTGCTCATAGAGTTTGACATCACCTACGTGCCGCAGAAGGCCGTTAAGGGACAAGCCATCGCGGATTTCTTCGCAGCACACCCTGTGCCCGAAGACTCTCCGTTGGCCACCGAGCTACCCGAAGATGAAATACTGGACGTGGACCAAGTCCAACAAGCCATCTGGCAGTTGCATTTTGACGGGGCCTCGAGGACAGAAGTGACCCCGTCCGGATGCACCAAGGTACGGGCCGGAGCCGGCATCATCCTCAAATCGCCAGACGGGGAAGTGCTGCACACTTCCTGCTGCATTAGTAAGCCCTGCACAAATAATGAAGCAGAGTATGAAGCTCTGATCATCGGCCTCCAGGTGGCCCTCCAAATGGAGATCAAAATGCTCCAAGTATTCGGCGACTCGCTGCTGGTCGTCAAGCAGGTCCAGGGGCAGTTCGACGTCCAGAAACCTGAGTTGCTCCCTTATCACACTAAGGCAAAGGGGCTCATGGAGCGGTTCTACTTCCTCGAGATAGGCCATGTCGCCAGAGGGGAGAATGCACAAGCCGACGCCCTGGCAAAGTTGGCAAGCTCACTGGCAGTGCCTCCAGATAGATCTCTCAATATCCAAGTAATAAATCAGCGCCAAATGCCCAGTATGATAGAAGAAGAACCAGAACAAGAAGAGCTAGAAGTCACTGTAGCAGAAGCCGTCGGCCTACCTGACTGGAGAGACCCCTTGATGCAGTGGTTCAAATATCGGCAACTACCTGAGCGAAGAGAAGAGAAGATCAAGCTAATCAGAACCAAGGACTCCTATGAGCTCCGAAACGAAATATTATTCCAAATTGTGGTCGACGCCAAACAGAAGCTACTCCTTCGATGTCTCTCCATTGAAGAGGCCTGGAGGGTCATGAAGGAAGTCCATGCCGGGACAGCTAGTGCACACCAGGCGGGACCAAAAATGAAGATTGAAATAAAGAAGCTTGGCTACTACTGGCCGGCAATATTTGACGACTGCTGCAAATACGCTAATTCGTGTCAGAAGTGTCAAGAGCATGCCACCATACCCAGAAGGCCGCCCGTGCAGCTGCATCCAACGGTGCCCAATTGTCTGTTTGCCCAGTGGGGAACAGACGTCGTGGGTCCTTTACCGGCGTCGTCCGCCGGCTACAAGTACATTTTGGCGGCAACCGATTATTTCTCCCGTTGGGCAGAGGCTATCGCCTTGAGGGAGGTCACCGGAGAGATCGTGGCCAGGTTTGTCCGCCGTAACATCATATTCCGATTTGGCGTGCCTCACCGGATTGTGTCAGACAACGGCAGCCACTTCCGTAACCAGAAGGTCTACCGGCTGGCAGAAAAATACAGGATTGATTGGAGGACATCGACTCCCTACAATCCACAGGCTAACGGGCTGGCTGAAGCTTTCAATAAAACACTCTGCACCCTTCTGGCCAAGATTGTTAGCTCTAACAAAAGGGACTAGGAGGAGAAGATGTATGAGGCGCTATGGGTGTACCGAACCGTATACAAGACCCCAACGGTTGCTCGCCTTTCTCTCTAGTATACGGCTCGGAGGCAATCATCCCCGTTGAATTGGAGATACCTTCCCTGAGGGTCACCATTCAGCATGGGCTTATCCTTGAAGGGCAGACCAACGTCGAGCGAAGACTCGAAGAACTTTCCAGTCTGGAAGGGAAGCGGCTTCAGGCCCAACAGAACATTCAGGTCTACCAGGCCTGGATTGCGCGTGCCTTTGACAAGCTTGTCAAGGAACGCGAATTCAAGAAGGGTGACCTTATCATGGTCAAGAGAAGAGATCTCATGGCTGCCAACCCCAAGGGCAAACTGAATGAGAATTGGCTCGGACCCTACGTAGTCCAAAAAGTCTATGAAGGCGGAGCCTATGTAATTATCAACCACCGTGGGGAAGTTCAATTTTCGCCTCTTAATGGAAGGCACTTGAGACTGTACCACGCTCCGGTGCCCCCATTCAATCAATAATATTATTCTTCACTCTATTTTGGGCGGATTTGCGTGATTGATGCCCGAACGACTTGATCGTTGTCCGTGTTTTTTTAAAAAAAAGGAAGAGAAGAAAGAAGGAAAAAAAAGAAAGAAAAAGAAAGAAAAAGAGGAAGAGGCAAGTAAAAAAAAAGAGAAGAGGAAAAAAAGGAGAAGAGGAGAAAAAGGAAGAAAGAAGAAAAAAAGAGGAGGAAAAAAAAGAAGAAGAGAAAAAGGGGAAGAGAAAAAAAAGAAGAGAAAAGAAAAAAAAGAAAGAGAGAAAAAGGAAGGAGGAAAAGAAAGAAAAAGAAGAAGAAAAGGGGGGAGAGAAAAGAGCAAGAAAAAAAAAGAGAAGCTGAGAAGAGGGGGGAACCCCCCCTCATTTCCAGTTATCGCCCCGTATCAGTAGAGATACTAAAACTAAACAAACTCTTCTCTCCGTCCTCCCCGGGCGGCGAGTACCCCTTTGACTTGGACCTCCCGTCCAGGCCATTGACTAAACAAACTCTTCTCTCCGTCCTCCCCGGGCGACGAGTACCCCTTTGACTTGGACCTCCCGTCTAGGCCATTGACTAAACAAACTCTTCTCTCCGTCCTCCCTGGGCGGCGAGTACCCCTTTGACTTGGACCTCCCGTCCAGGCCATTGACTAAACAAACTCCTCTCTCCGTCCACCCCGGCCGGCGAGTACCCCTTTGACTTGGACCTCCCGTCCAGGCCATTGACTAAACAAACTCCTCTCTCCGTCCTCCCCGGGCGGCGTGTACCCCTTTGACTTGGACCTCCCGTCTAGGCCATTGACTAAACAAACTCTTCTCTCCGTCCTCCCCGGGCGGCGAGTACCCCTTTGACTTGGACCTCCCGTCCAGGCCATTGACTAAACAAACTCCTCTCTCCGTCCTCCCCGGGCGGCGAGTACCCCTTTGACTTGGACCTCCCATCCAGGTCATTGACTAAACAAACTCTTTTCTCCATCCCCTCCGAGCAAAGAGAAACCCGGTCTCTGACCAAGGCTCTCCGCCTGAGGCCAGTGCGCGGTTCCAACATTATGACGAGACCGGTAAGTCACCCATTTGGTATGGTGGAGTGGTTCCCTCATCCTTCCCCTGGGAGGGTGAGCACTCTCCCGTGCCCTGGCATGGGTTCCTACCTGGTGCTCCCAGAGTGAATCACCACGAAGATTCACACCCTGCCAACGTGTTTCGACACAGCAAAAGGGGAGGACAGAGGAAGAAGAAGACAACATACACAAAAGAGAAGGAAGGAGAAAAGAGATCCCCCTTGGGGTGAACACACACTGAAAGGACATGCAAGGTAGTAAATGCTCTGTTCTATTCAAGAAGGATTAAACTACATGTGCTTCGGGGCACACCCCTGGGTTACATCTCAAAAAAAAAGAGAAGAAGAGAAGAGAAAGGAGCAAGGGAGCGGCGCCTAGTCAATGCCCATGAAGATGTCCTCAAGAGGGAGGATTCCGACGCGAGGGAAGTTCGTCATGTCGCGCAGTCGGCCCCGCAGTTCTTCGAGGCGGGCGAGTTCAGACTCCACGGACGCCGTCTCAACCTGGGCGACGGCAAGAGCCTCGCCTTCCCTCTCGACCGCTCTTTCAGCCTCGGCGAGGTCAAACCTAGCCGCAGCAAGGTAGCCCTCCAGCTTCGCGATTCAGCTCTTGAGGGAGTGAATATTGCCCTGGCCTTCCTCCAAAGCCTTCCCATGGCGCTCTTCGTTATGGCGTCGTGCCTCCAAGGTCTATAAATACTCATCTGCCTGGGCATCGAGGGCGGCGCATTTGTCGGGAGCCTGGGTCTTGAGGAACTCGTGGCGTTTGACATACTTTAGCAGCAACAAGACTCACCGCGACCATTCCCCCAGTGGACAGCCCAGCACTTGCAGTGCCCCGGTCAACTGTGTCACTATGGTGTGCACCTCCCGATATGATAAGGAAAGGTCGGCAAAGAGCATCGTCCGCAGTGTTGCCAGCATTTGGCGGACTGGCGCATCCGACGAAGTGTGGCTAATAGAAGGAATGACCGGAGGAGTAAACTCCACAGCGCTGTCCACTGCCGCCCATAAGTTGGCGTCCACCCCGGCCGAAGAAGATGGAAGAGCGAGAGTCAGGTCCTCTGGCCGACGTATCTCAACTGAAGATCCCTGGCAGGTCACCGCCAGGGGAGTAGATAAGGCCATCGACGAATCGCTTGGCGTCGCCACCGTCTCCCTGGACGGGGATGCAGGTGCCACTGCTACAGGCAAAGGAGGGGTTTCGAGTAAAGCCGGGCCCGAAGCCATCGCTGGTCGACCCCTCTCCTGCGCCCGGGACCCCTCCAGATACACACGGAGTCCCGCAAATATCCTCTTCAAGAGCGGGTCCTCTACCTGGGCCGGGAGCTTCGAGAGAGGCGGAAGTGGAACCATCAGCGGGAGTATGCCTCCCGCTTGCACAAGTGCTGCGGGGCTCTCCGCCCCCGGGCCCGAGACCAGAGCCAGCCCCTCCGCTATCGGACCAATGCTCGGCCTCCGTTTGGCGACAGCCTTCCGAGCACGGCCAGACGTCTCCCCTGGCGTCGGCATTACCTAATCATGGGAAGCGGAGTTAGCCACCCGTTACCTGAAACGAATCATGCAAGATCAAAAAGCGGGGAAGAATCATAAGGCCCACGTGCTTACCTCAGCCACCAGGGCGGCGCCACCTTCGGGCGCGATCTCCCCCTCCTCTGAAGGCTCGTCCACCATTTCGGAAGCACTTGAAGTCTCCGCGGCCGACTCCTGCTGAAGGGCTTCGAATAAAAGGGCTAGCTTGCCCAAGCCCGCATCGGCTCCCGTCGGGCGGTCGACCGGCATAGCTGGAGCAGCCTCCTCCACAGGCTCCAGCTCGATTGATTCCTGAAAATTTGGGCATAACGAGAATGAAGTCAGTGGGCGACCACAGAAGGAGTCATGCGTGAATAAGCTCATACTTATGGCAACCTCCTCCATTAGGCTTAAAGAGCTAGCGAGTGAAGGGGCCTTGAAGATCGGCTCGGGCGGCTCAGACGTCTTAGACACGCCCTCGCCAGAGGCCACTTCGTCGGAAGAGTAGTCATAATCTACCTCTTCGCTCGACGAAGACTCAACTGCCACAGGCTCTTCCCTCCCTGGCAAGGGGGCCTCCACCTCAAGATCGGCAATCGACGCGTCCTCACGCAGGCTGGGCGAGGCTGGTACGCCAGATTTCAACCTCTTCCTCGCATACATGTGCGTCGCTAGGAGATGTAGGCGGGGGCCTAGTGGCCTAATAGCTGCTGCATCGGCGCCTATCGCATAAGAGAAAAGGCTCATATCGAACCTAGTGGGTTCCTAAAGAATGGAGGAAGTTAATCACATGGGCAAACATAAATACCCCCTTCAGCTCCTACAGCACGGGGCGGCTCACGGGCTTCCTCGACGGGCAATACCCTCCCAGTGGCCGCAGCCGTGCCCTCGCCCAGAATCAGCGCAGGTGCCGGCTCCTTTGTACCGCCTGAAAGAAAGAAATGCAATTGTCATATGCACATACAAGGCCCGCTTCGGGGGGCAAAGAAATCCCAAAGGACGTCAGCGGCCGGTGAACCTCACCAGCATCGTGACTCGGCTCAGTCCGGGTGACTTCAAACTCCTCGAAGGAGGGAATCCTTGGCGCCGGAGGAGTAGTCACCGAAGCCTTAGCAGCCTCCATTTTCTTGCGCTTTGCCTCTCGCCGCCCGGCCACCTTGGCGGCATCCACTGCCTTCTTCACGGGTGACTTCGCCCGAGGCCTCTTCGCAGCCTTGGGCAGGGGAGCCGTGGTCGGAGCTGGCAGTGCCGCCTCAAAATAGGCGGGCTTCTGGACGAGTCGAAGGAGATTCCGGTATGTCTCCACCTGTGCGCTGTCAGGGTGGTCTGTTAAGATGAACAAATATATACACATATGATTAGCATCCAATAATTTGCTAAGGTCGCAACAATGAGAATTAAAAGAAGTGGAAAGGTTAAATACCGTGAGGACCGGTATACAACCGAAGCGTTATCGGCCAGTAACTCAGGGACGTCTCCTTGTCCCAACGCGTCGCCTCTCGGACCAGCCAGCACATGTCTTCAATTTTCTGGCAGCGATCAGTGAGAGCAGCCAGGTCTGCATGCTTCTTTGACGAGAGGTGGCAGAAAAGATTGAAGTGGTCCATGCCCCACCCGTTGGCATAATAATATGAGACCTGCAGGCGCTTGCCCAGAATGACGGCCGTCTGATCCTCGATCTTCAGTCCATTCACCTGGAGGAGGACATATATCCACGTAGTGTCCTTATAATTTTCGGGCTTTCTCTCCTCCCGCCTCATGAACCTGCGGTATGGGCAGATCGGGTCTCTCTCCGGGCGCCAGCTCTTGGCGGGAGTGCCCTCCTCTTCCATGGGGAGCGGATAATTGATGAGCTACAGACGGTCACTCCCTATCCGGCAAAGGTCCCTCAGGGTCTTCTTGTAGTTATCCTTCGCCACCGGAGGTAGCTCCACTTTTGGTGTCGGCCTCGCTTCCCGAGCTTCCCGGCGAGCGGCCAGATACGCCGCCACCTCCTTCTCCTGCATGTTCTTGAGTCGAAGGAGATGCTCCGGGTCAATATCGAGTACCGGTACCGGCTACCTGCTCAGGAACTTCCTCTCTGCTCCATCCCAACAATCGGTCTTGTGTAGTCGATAAGAGGCCGTCCGGGCGTTCCACCACTTTATATACTCCGGGGTCACCCAAGGAATACGGCCGGGGGCCGGCACCCTGAAGGTCACAGAGTCTGCTCGGTGGAAGAAGTCCCACCAGCTTCTGGCATGCTCGGCAGTGGAACTCCCTCGAAGATTTCGGGAAGGCAAGCCGAACTGTGCATGATAGACAGGGATATGCTAGTCATATCCGAAATTTTGGCCGAACCGGAATGGGTAATATGGTTCCAGCAGCAAGTTTTCCCCCTTCCTGAACGCCAGCATGCTCGGGCGGATGGATAACGCCCAGTCTCTGAGCTCGGGCTCCAGCAGTGGCCGGACCACAGTCTCCTGGCTGATCGGGTGGATATACTTTTCCACCTGGTCATCTTTGCATTCCCTCTTGTTGTTCACCAGGGGACTAGAATGTGCGGCCAACGCCCAGAAGTGGATGGTGCCAGCCGTGTCCCGCGGAACCGTCGTCAGCCGGCCCCGAATGTCATACAGCCGCAGGGAAATAGAGCCTGGCTCTTCGCTGGCGAACTCCAACATCCTCGGCACCAGCCCCCAGTCCTGCAGAGCGCGAGGGGCGAACTCCGGAAACAACGAGCAGACCCACGCATTGAAGAAATGCAGCGGGCACACGTATCGGGCCTGCCTCAGGAATTGGTGAGTGCTGATGTCCCCCAGCGCCTTATATATTAGGCAGAGAGTGGCCGGGCATAAAGAAAGCTTGACTCTCCACGCCAGTTGACAGGCCGGATAAATGGCGTCCGGTCGAATAACTGTCTCATCCCCGTATGGCATGGCAAATGAGCACAGCCAATATGTCAGATAGGCGGCGCAGTGTGTCAACGGGTCAACCCCCATCGGATTGGGGCCACTCCGGCGTCCTCTGGATGGGATTCTTACATCGATTTTGGGTTTGGCGCGCTTCTTGCGAGCGACAGCGGTCCCGACGCATGGAAACTCTTCATACTGCTTCAGCCCATCATAGAAATATTGCAGCCACAAGGTCAGGCGCACCCTCTTCCGGTCCCCACGGGGGGGTTGCCTCCCACCGTGCGCCAGCTGGTATAGCTCCCGGTATGCCTTCATAAGATACCGGTACGAGTAGCCAAGGTAATAGTAGCCGTCCCCATTGGTCTCATCCTTGATCAGGTCGGGAAGGCATACCTCTTCATAAGGCTCCCCATCAATGGGCAAGCCGCTGAGCTGACTGAGGCTCCACAAATCAAGTGAAGTCTCGCCCTCTGCCGTATAGAAAGTGTTGGTCTCCGCGTTGAATACTTCTATCATGCCACAACAGAGACCCTTGGAGATGGGGTAGCCGTACCGAGAGGCGTACACGCTGTGGTAAATGCCAACCCGGACCAGCAACGGGGCATAGTTGAACAACACGTACTCCGTAAACTCTACTGCCCCTTCTCGGAAGCCGTGAGCATCCTGAAGCTTCAGCTCCCCGAACCAGCCCAGCGCCAGCTCATACTTGAACCTGATGGCCAGGCAATCCAAGATAAATGGCTCCTCCCTGTAGCCCCATTTTAGGGGAGCCAAGAAGAGACCAAAATGGGGTGGCCCGCCCTGCACCCGCCCAGCAGACATATCCCACTCCGCTGGGGTGAACTGAGGTGCTCGCACCAATTTGTCTTCGGCCGGTAGCACTCCTTCGATCCCCAGGACGGGCTTCCATTCCCGGGCCTCCCCCACCAAATACATCGGGATGCTCCTAGGGACGTTGTACAACAAACTGTCGCGAGCCTGCAAGATCACCTGCTCGACCTCCTGCACGGCCCGCAGCTCCCTCCTTTCCCGGGAGCGGAAGTACTTCAGAAAACAGATCAGATGCTTGTCCTTCGGGAAGTCCCTCCGATATTCACCGGTTCGATCGAAGGTAAAGTGATTCTCGACCCGAGAGAGCCGGTTATAGTCCATTGTCTCACCCTCGGAACCCGAGGACTCGGCTAGCATGGCTATTTCGGCATGCTCCCTGTCCAGCTCCTCCACGTTGAGCCATGTGACGGCTGGCACTGGAGACTGGGGAACAAGGTCGGCACCGACAGCGACAGCAGGAGCAGCACCTGCAAAGAGGTAACAAACAGAAGATCATAATAAGCCACGAGCAAAGGGAAATGAAAACTGTAAAGGGGCTCTACTACAAGTAAAATGAATAAGACACTGCCAATTTCTGACGAAATTTTGACAGAGTTTCCCCTAGGCCAGAGGCGTAAGGGAAAACACGGGTGCGCGCCCACAAGGAGTGACGGCCCCAACAAAGTCATGGTGGGCCCCGAGAGGCAACACCAGAAGTCCACCGATCGAAGAAGTCCCCCTGCCCGTATACTGCCTAGGGCCTTCCCCGACACACCCTGGGGCTGGCTTGCCGGTACGCCCCCTCGGCATCCTCCCGGCACACCCTGGAGCGGCTTTCCCCGGCACGCCTTGAGCACCCTTCGCCGACACGCCCTGAGCCCCTTTCGCCGGTAAGCCTTGGAGTAGTTTTCCCCGGCACACCCACCGGCGTCCTTCCTCGGCACACTTGGTGCCTTGCTAATCGGCACACCCGGCAAAGCTCCTCATCGGCTCGCCACCCGCACCCTAGCCGCCGGCACGCTAGCGCCTTCCATCCCCGGTGCACCCTGAAGCCCCGTCTCTGGTACACGCCCTAGGCCTTGGCCCGGCACGGCCGAGGCCCTCCCCAACGGCACAACTGGGGGCCGTCCACGACACCGGAGGCGGAGAAGGAGAAAGGGGATAAAGAAAAGAACGGAGAAGGAGAATAAGAAGGAAGGGAGAGGGAAGAGACAGAAGAGAGAAGACGGGGAGCCTAGGGCTCCGCCGTCCCCCGAAGACGGAGAAGAAGAAGAAGGGGGAGGCGAAGGAGGAAGAAGAAGAGGAGAACAGAGGGGGAAGGGGAAGGCCGCCACGGCGTTCGTCCTCTCACCCTAACGACGACGGCGGTGATGACGGCGGTGTCTGGAGACGAAGATGAAGAAGAAAAGAGAAGGGAGAGGGGGGGTTCGTCTGCCGAAGAAAGAGAAAGAGAAAGAGGAGAAGGAGAATTCGAAACAGGGTGACTGTTCGAACCGCTCCCGCCCCCCTTTTATATGGAAAGAAAGAAAGAAGAAAAGAAAAAAAAGAAAAAAAGAAGGAGAAAAGGGAAAAGGAGGAGAAGAGAGAAAAAGGAAATAAAAGGGAGACGAGAGAAAAAGGGGGGAGAAGAGGGAAGATAAATAAAAGAGAAGAGAACAAAAAAAGAGAGCAAAGGAGAAAATAAAAAGGGGGAGGAAAGGAAAAGAAAAAGGAAACAAGAAAAGAAAAGAAAATTAATTACCAAATAAGTATTAATATATATATATATATACATATATATGTACACACATCCGCTTATATACATATAGGTGTGCATAAATAAGGCACAATAATAAGATGTCTTGGGGGAACGTTCCATCCCCACGATCCTGTGCGGACGGGCGTCCGTACAAGTGAAGATGACGTTACCCCCGCCCACTCCACCTCTGCAGTGGCACCACTACCCCGCCAACAAACAAGTCCTTCCCTGGCACGTAGCCTCATGCCTCAGCCACCTCCCATCATACAAAATCGCCATCACGGGCCTTACGCCCGGATCGGCAGGACCTCTATCCTTGCGCTGGCATTCGTCCCTTGCCAGTGAATGAACCCCTTTTCGGCGCAAGGCTACGTGCCCTAGCCACCCGCTCTCACACAATATTGCCATTACGGACCTTACGTCCGAATCGGCAGAAAATCTCCTATTGCGTTGGCATTACCTTCTTGCCAGCGAATGAACCTTATCTTTCGGCGCAAGGCTTCGGACCCTAGCCGACAATTATATTTTATCCGCTCATCAAAAAAAAAGAAAAAAAAGAGAGAGAAAGGGGCTTAAAATAGAGGTGCCCCGCCGGACTTGCCCCTACACGGGGACAAGGGTAAAAATGGCAACAACCTGGCTGTGGCGAAAACCCGAAAGGGAGCTACAGGCAAAATCGGGTACCCCTCCGCGTGAAAACCCGAAAGGGCGCGTGGGCAAAAGTAAGAGGGGGCCGGTACCGGCGAAAACCCGAAAAGGCACTTGTAACGGTAATGTGGTTCAAAAAGGAAAAGAGAAAAAAAGAAAAGAGACAAAGAGACCAACAAACTAGGTCAGCTCCCGACACCCTGTCGGCGCTAACGAAGAGAAGAAGAGACCAACAAACCAGGTCAGCTCCCGACACCCCGTCGGCACTGATAAAGAGACAAAGAGATCAACAAACCAGGTCAGCTCCCGACACCTCGTCTGCACTGACGAAGAGACAAAGAGATCAATAAGCCATGTCAGCTCCCAACACCCCGTCGGCACTGACGAAGAGACAAAGAGATCAATAAGCCATGTCAGCTCCCGACACCCCGTCGGCACTGACAAAGAGAAGAAGGGACCAACGAACCAGGTCATCTCCCGACACCCCGTCGGCACTGACGAAGAGAAGAAGAGACCAACAAACTAGGTCAGCTCCCGACACCCCGTCGGCACTGACGAAGAGACAAAGAGACCAACAAACCAGGTCAGCTCCCGACACCCCGTCGGCACTGACGAAGAGAAGAAGAGACCAACAAACCATGTCAGCTCCTGACACCCCGTTGGCACTGACAAAGAGACAAAGAGATCAACAAACCAGGTCAGCTCCCGACACCCCGTCGGCGCTGATGAAGAGAAGAAGAGACCAACAAACCAGGTCAACTCCCGACACCCCGTCGGCACTGACGAAGAGACAAAGAGATCAACAAACCATGTCAGTGTGGACGTGCAAAATTGCACACCCATACGTCCCAACTAGTCTAGCATCAACAACGATTCCAAATAGAAAAAAACCACGGGGAAGATGGGCCATCCGAACTCTCCAGACAAACGCATATACTGCCGTGAAGCCGTCCCCGGAGTCTCGACAGTGAAGAGAAATCAACCGCCAAGAGCCCCACAATCCATCGGCCTCGAAGAAAATCAAATAAGCCATAACTCGCGCTCACAACGGGCTCATAACTGCCCATTTAGGCCTTTAGCGGCACGCCCCTGGGCCCTTCAGCGGCACATCCCTTGGCCCTTCAGCGGCACAGCCCTTGGCCCTTCAGCGGCACTCCCCTGGGCCCTTCAGCGGCACTCCCCTGGGCCCTCCAGCGGTACGCCCCTGGGCCTTTCAGCGGCACGCCCTTTGGGCCCTTCAGCGGCACACCCCTTCTAGCCCTTCAACGGCACACTATTCTAAGCCTTCAACGGCACACTATTTCAGGCCTTCAACGGCACACTATTTCAAGCCTTCCACGGCACACTATTTCAAGCCTTCCACGGCACACTATTTTAAGCCTTCAACGGCACACTATTTCAGGCCTTCAACGGCACACTATTTCAAGCCTTCCATGGCACACTATTTCAAGCCTTCAACGGCACACTATTTCAAGCCTTCAGCGGCACACTTCTTGGGTATTAGCCTTCAGCGGCACACTTGCGAGGCTCTCCAGCGGCACGCCTTCCTCAGCCCCCAGCGGCACAGCATTCAGCCCATCCACGCCGGTCAACGCTCGTAGCTCTCGGCGCGCAGCGAAAGCATGGCGGGCCCATGCCTGCACCTTGCTGGGCTGTCCTCGCCCCACCTACTCCTGTCCTCAGTTTTTGTCGGCCTGACCAAGGGTATAAGAACCCCTCGCTCCAACGAAAAAGAGAGGCGGAGAGAGGGAAGGATACACAAAGAGAGAAGACAGACGCAGAACCAGCGACAAGAGAAAGCCGCCGCCAGAAAAGAGAAGAAAGAAGAAAAAGAGAGAAGAGAAGAAGGAGGGCTCCGGCGTGGGGTTTCTCCGACGACCACCGAGCAAGAGAGAGTAAGAGAGAGAGAGAGGGAGCTCGATGTAGTAGGGGGAAGTGGGGGAAAGGGGCAATGTGTGGTCACCCTGCTCCGATCCCCAACACTTCCCCCCTTTTCTTCTTCTTCTTCCCCGTTTTTTTGTTCTTCCGTTTTATTTCTTGTTCGTAGCCTTAGCTTGGGCATGATTGGTAATGTGTATGGCTGGCCATGGCCTTTTGTTCCCCCATGAATGAGTATTGTCCCCTTTGATGGGTTTTCTCGTCATCTTGATTGATTTGTGCCGCCGTGTGCTTGATCATCCTTCCTCCCCCACTTCCCGGTGTTTTCCTTAACTCCTCCTGCCGACAGTTTCCTCCGGACACCGCACCACCTCGGGTGGTATGAGGTCGTGAGCCTTTCCAGTGCACAGCCCCTCCGCGTTGTGATCTTCTGGTAGAAGCCCACCTGCAAGTCCCTTGCCTGCCCTTTGAGCCACCTCCCAAAAATCTTTTCCTCGTGGGCTTGATCAGCCCAATGCCCCTGCCCCATTAGCACGCCAGCCCCTTTTGGGGGCCTTGCCCGGTGCGCCTGCACCCCCGTCCAGCGGTACACCTTCTGGCTCCTTGGCCGACACACCCTTCTGCGCCTTCAGCGGCACACCTGCACTTTCCCACAGTGGCACACCCTTCCGGCACCTTGGCCGGCACACCTATAGTAGCCCTCTAGCGGTACAGCTCCCCTTGGTGCTTCAGCGGTACGCCTGGCCTCTCCCTAGTCCGATACACCCCTCAAACACCCTGTGCTCGTCCTTGGCCGGTACGCCTTGGCTAACCCCCAGTCCACCCTATCCAGTCTTAGAGGTCTCCCGCTCGTTGTTTTCTCCGAGGTTTTCTGAAGTTTCATTAAAGGTGCTGCCGCATTTGGGCGCCCACCTCCAGTTGACGGGTTCCGCCACTCCCTGTGGGCGCGTTCCCTTTATCTCCCTTACGCTCGGGTCAAGGGGAGATGCTGCCGAATTTTCGCTAGAAACGATAACATATTAAAAGGATAACAGGAAGCAACCAACAAATGGAACAACAAAATATTATAAAGAATAGGCTGTGAGGAAAAGGAGGAAAGACTTGTATAAAACTACTCAAAACCCAAAGAAAATAAGAAAAGAAAAGCCTTAAAGCAAGTAGCAGGGGAGTGGGCCTTCATCGGTATGTCTGTTCCAGCCTTCACCGGTGCACCCTATTAGCCCTTCAACGACACACCCTCTTGGCTCCTCACCGGCACACTCCTCCTCCGTTTCAACCTTCCCCTCACCGGTACACTCCCATCCTCCTTCGTCGGTACACTCCCACCGTTTCTCCCTCACCGGTACACACCTCCTCACCGTCCCACTCTCTTCCTTACTCTCCCTCTCACCGGCACACTCCATTTCCCCCCTCACCGGTACACTCTCTCCCTCACCATCATACTCTCTCCCCCCACCGGTACACCCTCTGTCTCTCCCTCATCTATCTCCCTGTCTTACCTTTTCTTCCACCGTCTCCCAGAAATAGAAACCAATGTGCAGACTTGGCAGGTTGAGGCATGAACGTAGCAACAAGCAATGTACAGACTTTGAGCTGCAATGTGTAGACTTCGAGCTGGCCAACGTACAGACTTTGAGTTGGCCAATGTATAGACTTTGAGCTGCAGCCAATGGGCAACGTACAGACTCTGAGCTGCAATGTACAGACTTTAAGCTGCAATGTATAGACTTCGAGTTGGCCAACGTACAGACTTTGAGCTGGCCAATGTATAGACTTTGAACTCCAGCCAATGGCTGATGTATAGACTTTGGGTTGGCTGATGTACAGACTTTGAGCTGCAATGTACAGACTTCGAACTGCAGCCAATGGGCAACGTACAGACTCCGAGCTGCAATGTATAGACTTTGGGCTGGCCAATGTATAGACTTTGAACTCCGGCCAATGGCCAATGTGTAGACTTTGGGTTGGCTGATGTACAGACTTTGAGCTGCAATGTATAGACTTTGAGCTGGCCAACGTACAGACTTTGGGTTGGCCAATGTATAGACTTTGAACTGCAGCCAATGGACAATGTATAGACTTTGAGCTGCAATGTACAGACTTTGAGCTGTAATGTATAGACTTTAAGCTGGCCAACGTACAGACGTTGAGCTGGCCAATGTATAGACTTTGAACTGCAGCCAATGGACAATGTGTAGACTTTGAGCTGCTGCCAATGCACAATGTATAGACTTTGGGTTGGCCAGTGTATAGACTTTGAGCTGGCCAATGTACAGACTTTGGGGCTGGCCAATGTATAGACTTTGAGCTGCAATGTGCAGACTTTGAGCTGAAGGATGTACAGACTTTGTATGCAGCAACCAGACGATGTACATACTTCGGGTCGCAGCGACTAGCCAATGTATAGACTTTGGGCTGAGGGACATACAGACTTCGTGTGTGCTAGTAGCCAGTGTACAGACTTTGAGTTGCAGTAAATGGACGATGTACAGACTCTGCGCGTGTGCTAGCAGATGATGTGCAGACTTCGAGTTAGCCCGGCACGCCCGCCAACTCCCTCCCCAGCATACTCTCTTGGCGCTTCTCCGGCACCCTCTAACCTACCCGGTACACTCTCCCAGCCCCTCTCCAGTACGCTCTCCCAGCCTTCGCCGGTACACCCCTTTCTGCCCCCAACAGCCCACTTTTCCTCCCAAAATAAATATGTATATAAATATGTCATGATAATGATAATGATAATAAATTAATAAAAATCATGATAAACAAATAAACCTGAATATATATATATATGAGAAATAAACAAAAAAGGTGAAATAATAATAATAATAGTAAAAAGGGTAGGGAAGATATAATAGTAATAATAATAAACAAAATGGAGAAATCATCCAGAATAAATACATAAAAGGGAAATAAGCAATAAAATATATATGCACATAATTTAAAGCCCAGATAAAAAAATGGTAAAATCTATATTGCAGCCCCGTCTCCCCCGTGACCCGATGCTGAAGGAACAACAATGTCGCCCTTCCAAGTTGGGCCCGAGTCTTGGAAATTATCCCGAAATAGCCATGGCCTGACCTCGCCTCGGGCTGACATTCCGATTAAACCGGACTCATTCCTCAGGCCGGATCCCTTCCGAGCCACTACTAAAATTGCCGCACGTTCGGTAAACATTTGAACGGGTTCACCTCGGTTTTTGCCGCGTTTCTATTATGGACCTGTGTCTGAATATGAAAAGACCCGTGAGCAACAAACATGGCCGACGGCTCCTACCCCGACGTGGTCGTGACCCAGTATTGCTCCGGGCCGATAGCTCGTCATATCGGATTCACTCTATCGGGATTCGTTCCCGCCCTTTCATCGAAATTGCCGCAAACTCGGCATATATTTGTACGGGATTGTTCCTATCTACGTCGCACCTTCAATATGGACCCTTGTCCTAATATCAAGTGGTCCGCAAGTGACCGACAGAAATCTGAATAGAACAAGATGGCTCCTGTCATCCCTGGACCCTATACATGGGAATATCAATAAGGCCTTTGTGGGCTGTGCTTGGACCTCGGGTCCGTCCCGATTGTGGTCACCGTCTGACCCACACCCTCGGCCTATAGCTCGCTTCCTTCGATCATGTTTTGGTTTTGGAATCTAGTCCCGGGACTCTTCCCCGTTGCCCTCCGGCACCGGGAACATTAATGATGCCCACGCAAGCCCCGTTTGGACCACGGGAGGCGCCCCCGGTATGGTCCCGACTCGATCTCACACCGGGCCAATAAATTTGCTAGTCTCCTGCTACACTAACCGAGGTTTAACAGAATGTTTTCAGTGTCTCGGAATAATGTACTTGCCGTATCACGGCATACATATGTTCCAGGTCCTCCTGCGACGATTATGATATTCTCAAGCCAGACACCCGTCCGAATATTAAACGGTCTCCCGAATGACCGACACGTTTCGAACTTCCGCTTCCCTAGACACAGGGCTTTTCAGCTGATTCAAGGGATATTCCCTCGTTGCCCCTTGGCACCAAAATTATTAATGACGCTC
The DNA here is from genome assembly GCA_022559845.1 of Amorphophallus konjac. Lineage (NCBI taxonomy): Eukaryota > Viridiplantae > Streptophyta > Magnoliopsida > Alismatales > Araceae > Amorphophallus > Amorphophallus konjac. Next base: position 399,581,243 of record CM040123.1, read on the forward strand.
ATGCAAGTCTTGTTTCTACCGCGGGGGGCCCACCGCAGTATGGTCACAGATTGCTCTTGCATCGGGCCAACAGATTTACTGGTTTGTGACTGCTTCAACCGAGGCTTAGTCGAATGTTTTCCGCTCTTCCGAACAATAAATTTGCCGCACCTCGGCATACATGCGTTCTGGTTTTCACGCGATAACCGTGATTTTCTCGAGCCGGACATTCGTCCGAACATTAAATGGTCAGTACACGACCGACATGACCGCGAATGCTTTCTTCTCACCCTCATACGGGGATTTCAATGCTCCCTAATAGGCCTTTCCATGCAATTAATTTTCTGGCCATGAGGCCCTGAATCTTGGCGATTAATCAAGGGTGTTCCCTCATATGGGGGATGTAAATGACGCCGTGACCTTTATGGCGCGGCGGGTTTTGGTCCCGACACGAACAACACAATCGTCTGACCGAGTCAGATCGAGCGCACCATGGGCTCTTCGGAGCCCGAACAAATTGTCACTTCGGTGACTGGAACGCCCACGCACTCAATAGACGAACCACCTGAACAAGCGACACCCCGTTGGCACTGACAAAGAGACAAAGAGATCAACAAACCCCGTTGGCACCGACACTTCCTCTTCTTTTGTCCCTTTTTCTCTCTCCCCATTCTTTTATGCTTTGGTTTTCTTTCTTGTCTATAGCCTTAGCTCAGGCATGCTTTGTAATGTATATGGACGGCTACGGCCCTTTGTTCCCCCATGAATGAAGATCGTCCCCCCCTCAGTGGGTTTTCTCTTCATCTCGTTGGTTTGCGCCACAATGTGCTTGATCGTCTCTTCCTCCCCTTTTCGGTGTTTGTTTTCATCCCCCACGTCGGCGATTTCCTCCGGATCCAACGCCACCTTCAATGGTTTGAGGTCACGAACCTCCTCCTGTAAAGCCCGACGCCTTCACCCGTGCCTGCCCCTGTGAGCCTTCTCCCCACCTGCCATGGGTCCCTGTGGGTTCGATCGGTCTAACACCCCGCCCCCAATTAGCAGGTCAACCCCTTTTGGAGCCTTGGCTAACCCCCTCTCCAGTACACCCTGTCCAGTCTTAGAGGTCTCCCGTCCGTCGTTTCCTCCGAGTTTTCCGAGGTTTTGTTAAGGTGTTGCCGCTCTCAGGCGCCCACCTCCAACTGTCAGGTTCCGCCACTCCATGTGGATGCGTTCCCTTTATCTCCCTTACGCTCGGGTCAAGGGGAGATGCTGCCGAATTTTTGTCAGAAAATAACAAGACATTAAAAGGCAAAAGGATGCAACAAACAAATGAGATAATAAATACCCATCAAAAGATAACAAAAGCAACGAATAAATAGAACAACAACAGATTGCAAGAAGAAGGAGAAAATGTTTGTATAAACTATGCAAAAAGAATCAAAGAAAAGAAGAAAAGAAAAGCCTTCAAAAAAAAGAGAGGAGTGGGCCTTCATCGGCATGCCTGTTCCAGCCTTCGTCGGTACACCCTATCAGCCCTCCAGCGGCACACCTTAACAGCCCTTTAACGACACACCTCCTTGGCCCTTCAGCGGCACACTCCTCCTCACCCACTCCCTCTCTCTCACCGTCTCACTCTCCCTCATCTATCTCTCCGTCTCACCTCTTCTTCCACCGTCTCTCCGAAGTGGAACCCAATGTACAGACTTGGCAGGTTGATACACGAACATAGTAACAAGCAATGTATAGACTTTGCGTGAAGGATTGCACAAATGCAGATAGTGAAGCATGTGCATTGGAAGTGGATGTTCAGACACGCCGTGAACGAATGCATGGGCCTAATATGCTTGTGACAATAATGTACGGACTTTGAGCTGGTCAATGTATAGACTTTGAGCTGCAGCAAATGGATAATGTACAAACTTTGAGCTGGCCAATGTATAGACTTTGAGCTGCAGTAAATGGACGATGTACAGACTTTGAGATGGCCAATGTATAGACTTTGAGCTGCAGCAAATGGACAATGTACAGACTTTGAGCTGGCCAACGTATAGACTTTGGGTTGCAGCAAATAGACAAAGTACAGACTTTGAGCTGAATGATGTATAGACTTTGCGTGCTGGTTGCATAGACAATGTACAGACTTTGAGCTGAAGGATGTATAGACTTTGCGTGCTGGTTGCATAGACAATGTACAAACTTTGAGCTGAATGATGTATAGACTTTGCGTGCTGGTTGCATAGACAATGTACAGACTTTGAGCTGAAGGATGTATAGACTTTGTGTGCTGGTTGCACAGCCAGTGTATACACTTTGGGCTGATGGGCGTACAGACTTTGTGTGCATACAGCCAGCCGATGTACAAACTTTGTATTGCAGGAACCAGCCAATGTGCAGACTTTGAGCTGATGAATGCAGTCAATGTACAGACTTTGGGCTGATGAATGTACAGACTTTGTGTTGCGGTGACCAGCCAATGTCTAGACCTTGAGCTGATGAATGCAGTCAATGTGTAGACTTTGGGCTGATGAATGTACAGACTTTGTGTTGCAGTGACCAGCCAATGTATAGACTTTGAGCCGATGAACCAGCCAATGTATAGACTTTGAGCTGATGAACGCAGCCAATGTACAGACTTTAAGCTGATGAATGTACAGACTTTGTGTGCAGCAACCAACCGATGTACAGACTTCGTGTCACAGCGACCAGCCAATGTATAGACTTTGGGCTGAGGGACGTACAGACTTCGTGTGTGCTAGCAGCCAGTGTACAGACTTTGAGTTGCAGTAAATGGACAATGTACAGACTCTGCGCATGTGCTAGCAGTCAATGCACAGACTTTGAGTTGTAGCAAATGGATAATGTGCATACTCTAGCAGACGATGTACAGACTTTGAGTTAGCCCGGCATGCTCCTCTCCTCCATTCGCCGGCGCTCTTTGGAATGTCTTCATCAGCATGCCACCCCCCTTTTCCTTCACCGGTACACTATCTGCAGGGTTCCCCGGCACGCTCCGAGCTACCCTTGCCGGCACGCTACCTGCTGTCCTCGCCGGCACACTCCTTCAGCCCCGCTTAACCCCCCAAACAGCCCACTCTTCATAAAAAAAACATGTAAAAATATATAATGATAATGATAATAATACTAAAATAATAATAATAACAAAAATCATGATAAACAAATAAACCTGAATGCATAGTAAATAAACAAAAACGTGTAAAAAATATATAGATATATATAATGATAATAATAATAAGTAAAAAAAATCATCCGAAATAAATGTGTAAAGGGGACTAAACAGCAAGAGATTATATGGTAAAGAAAAAAAATCCCAGATAAAAAATGGTAAAAATCCATATTGCAGCCCTGTCTCTCTCCGTGACTCGACGCAGAAGGAACAATAATGCCGCCCTCTCAGGCCGGGACCGAGTCTTGGGAATTGTCCCGACATGGCCAGGCTCCGACCTAGTCTTGGGCCGACATTCCAACCAGACTGGACTAGTTCTCAGGCCGGACCCCTTTCGAGTCATCATTAAAATTACCGAATGCTCGGCAGACATTTGAACGGATTCATCCCGGTTTCCACCGCGTTTCTATCACGGACTTTTGTCCGAACATGAAAAGGGTCTATCAACGACCGATATGGCCCGTGGCCCGGAACCCAATGTGGACCCTGATGCGATTTATTCCTGTTTCTATCTTGTGCAGTTAGTATTAGTCCTTTCGGCCACAGGGCCCCTAATTTCGGCAATTAATCAAGGGTGTTCCCTCGTATGGGGGATGTAAACGACGTCGTGACGTTTACGGCACGACGGGATCTGGTCCCGACACGAACCACACTATCGTCTGACGAAGTCAGGTCGAGCGCACCTTGGGCTCTTCGGAGCCCGAATTGATCGTCACTCCGGTGACTGGCACGCCCACGCACGCAATAGACTCTCCACGTCCAGAAGGCGAACTTTAGTGCGTCCACACCCACTCACCCAAAACTGGGAAAACCAAGAGCGGAAGAGGGCCCGGTCTCGTCAAATTTTGGCCTAATGTCGAGAGAGATGTTCAACACTCCCTTGGTGTCATAGAACCTGTAGACCTTGTGCACGGCGGCGTTCCACCCCACATGATATCCCATCCAGAAGGCCTTCCAACTGGCATCTGTCTTGAAGGTCGAAGAAGCCGCACCTAAAGATGAGCCTAAGATGGGCGGGGTAGAGGATTCCATGCAAAGGCGTAGATGCTTGGACGCTTCCTCTCAGGAGCAAGAGGAGTGCTCAGACCCTTGATGTTATATTCTCAAATAAGGGAGAGGCTTGCTTTTGTAGATGAATGGGTAGATGGATCGCTTTGCTTCTTTACTCAAAGCTCCCAGTATACACCCTCATTTATAGCGAAGCAGCCTCGTTCGGTGGTCACAGGTGGCCCCTTGATCTCCATCAACTGACGCGACGATTCAGGAAGGTAAACCATCTAGAAAGCATAGGTGATGCTGCCGAGGTGATGATTCTAGAAGGTGAATAATCATCTTGAATCCACACCAGCTGTTCAGAATCAAGAGAGATCTGGAGGCTATGAAGACTGTGTGCTGACCCTGGTAAAATGAGAAAATATATCACCCCAGGGTATGAGCACAACAAGGTATAATCAACATCAAGAACAACTCATTAGGTGAAAGGGAGATTCTCATTGATAATATGAAGAGCCAGTTACAGAAGTCTCTAAAGTGTTCGGAGATTAGTGGTTGGAGTGCCCCTCACACGAGGTAGACTCCACACATACAAAAAGAAAAAAAAAGAGAAGGAAGAGGATAACTCGTGGAGGAGGCATCTTCACTCCTTGGAAGGGCTCAGAGGTATCGGCAAACTTGACATTGGCCTCCAGGGCCGCAACTGTTGACACCTAAAATATACCAGAAGAGACCAAAGTAAATTCATAGCTTTGAAGACCAGTCGAGGGTGCGGCTCCTATTCCATCCCTGGAAGTTCCGAGAATCAGAATAGAAGAGACCCGCTATTCCTAACACTTTGTTCGGCTAAAGCCATCCCTGGCTAGGCCGCTGTCCAGTACGGCTATCATTCAGGTAGTCAGGCTGATAAAACCATACCAACATTCAGGCAATCATCTGTCTACTAAGAAAGGATGCTCAGATAATTCTGATTCTCCGAAGGTGGGATGCACAGTGCCGCACACGTGTTTGTGAATGCAAGGTGTTAAACAAGCCCCATGAAGTCTTAATATATATGCCACGAAGCCCACTGTTGAAAGAGGTCCATTAGGTGGATCCTGTGCCGAATGACAGGAAAATGGGCCAAGCCCAAATGTGAACTGAGACGCGCCGAGGGCTGCCCACGCCGGGAAGATGGATGCTGGCGCGCCGGGAAGCTCAGGCCGAGAGAATGAGGGTCATCCCTCTATAAGAAGGCTGCTCTTCGAACAAAAAGAAAAAAAGGCAACAGAGAAGAGAAAAAAGGCAACAGAGAAGGGGGAGGGGCAACAGAGAAAAAAAAGAAGGAAAAGAAAATAGGGTGGAATGAGATAGAAGAGTTAGCCACTGAAAGAAAGGGGAAGCTCGAGAGCCCTCCATAGAAGCTGAAGAAAAGAGAGGGGCAGAGGCTCGAAGGAAGAGGCCAGGTGGGGTGTGTCGTTCGACGTCCTGAGCAGCTGCAGCTCCTCTTCCCCCTTTCTCCTCTGGCTGAATACTGCTCCCCCTTCTCGTTTGTATCTCTGCTTTCTAGCATCTCTGCTCCCGTAGCACTGAATGCCAATGTAACCCTGTCCTCAGGGATAGAGTCAATGTATGCTTCTTTTTCTCCCGAGTTGAATTTGTGTACGCCTTTTTCCGATGAAATAGTTAATGAAAGATGGGTTGAGTTCTCCCCCGTCATTATTCTTTTGTCTCTGCCTCTGCACTATATGCTATCGATATTGATGGCTGTACATCTATGCATGCTTTACCATTTTGGCTTTCTGAGTCTGTTGAATGTTCGTTCATCGTATGATTCTTTCAACTTTACACTCACAACGAGAGCCTGAGACAGCCTATCTCATGGCTTCTCGTCTGTGAAACAAGAAAGGACGAATCCAAATCGTGAGGTTTTCGTGCATGGTTCTGCTCCCAGTGAGGCCCCAGAAGGAAGGTCGTCTCCACCCCGGACCATCCTCTCCACGATCGTCAGAATTGGTCTTCAAATTGTTGAACAAACCCTTTTTCTTTAAAATACCCAAAGCCCCTGCCTTCAAACCCCTCTAAAACCTCACTTCAGGAAGCCTCCCGGCGCGAGCACCTCTCGGCGCAAGTCTCGCGCCGAGGGCTTGCCGCACCGGTTGGGTTTCCTATTTCGCGCTGAGGCCCACTCCTTCTTCGCGCCGATACCTTTATACTTTCTGGCCACGTCCATGCGTTCGTGCCGATGCCGTCAGGCCATGCCAACCCTGCTCATCATACCCTATCCTATGGAGACGCACTATCTCTCCCTCTATCCTCATTGGAGCCATATTAAAGGGGCCATTCCCCCACATTTTATAACCCTATTAAGTCTTTGAGTTCTGCCGCTGCATGTACTCCATTGACTGTACAGGGGATATCACAACAGGGGATAAAGCCCCATATGATTTGGATCCCCTGGATCTCGGGCTATGCCCGGCTCTTATTTTGGTTTCCACTCCAACAGTTCGTGAGTGGATGACCTATAATACCCTTTTGGCATACTCCTAAAATAAGGGGAGGTGCTGTCAAAATTCGTTCAGAGGGTTACTCGGTCACATAGTGTAATGTTTTCACCGAAATTATGCATTTAGCCCCCAACTGTGTGGCAAAGGGCTGAACTATATCATCTCATGACACCTTGGTCGCCACAGGCGATATACGTTACAGTTACACTGTTTCCTCGGACCCCCTAGTGAATGAATCCACCCCCATCTTCTATCTCACCCAATTATTGCCATGGAATCCCTTTGAACTCATAAGAACCCCTCATAATATCGGAATAAAACCAACAAAACAGCCTCCCGGCGCCAAACTCGCGCCAGGTGAAGGGTGCGCCGGGAACCTGCCGCGCCGTATGCCCAGCCGTGCCGTCTGCCTATATTTCCAGCCACGCCGATTGCCCATCGCACCGGGATCCCCCTCTCGCCGACTCCCATCCGTGCCGTTTCATCTTGTTAACAGCTGCCATCCAAACCCGATGCCTTAACGATCCCATTAGACCCAAATCCAGCCCAAACCCAAATGTTCCATTCCTGTCAACCTCCGTGCCAGCCTTCGTCGCCTTGAGGGAATCATGGTTCTTTACCCAGGTCCACGGGAGATATATTAATGGGGGTTTTACCCCTACATTATACTGAATACGAGGTTTCTTTTGTCACCCCGCTGACCCTCAGAGTTCTGCCACTGCATGTCCTCCAATGGTCCCTTAAGGGGAATATCAACAAACGACATGGTAGCAGACACTGTCCCGTCACATTCAAATCCTTTTGGATCTAGGGCTACGCCCGCCTCTCTTTTGGCTTCCATCCCGACATTTCGTGGGTGAATGACCTATATTTCCCTTTGGCATAGCCCCAGACAAGGGGACATGCTGCCGGGTTTGCGCCATAACACCGTTATCATGTCCCGCGTAGCACGATTTTCTATGCATGTTTCGCATCCCGTTAGCGGAGTTAGCGTAATAGTCGTATCTCATTTTGCCCCCGAGGCATCCTTTCTTGGCAATTAATCAAGGGTTGTCCTTCTTTGGAAGGACGTAATTAACGTCATAGCCTTTATGGTATGACGAACTCAGGGTCCTGACACGAATATCACAATCGACTGACTGAGGCAGGTCGAGCACACAATGAATCGTCACTGCGGTGACTGGCACGCCTAATAAATCCTGTAAAATAAATAAACAACATCCCCACAAGTCTGGCACGCCCGGTGGGACCCGAGTCTCCCTTCATCTCTTTGCCAAGAGAGGATACCTTCGGGGGCTTACCCCAAGAATGCTGATTGTTTGTTTGTTTGTCTCAGGCAAACGATGACGTCATCCAGACTCACTAATGTTGGCTTCGGCCCCGCAATCGTAGCCGACCATGCGGAGCACGGGTACCTGGCGGTACCCATGGTCTTCGGATATTTCCCACCAGTTGTAGGCTTCCCCAACTTCTTGGGGTTAGCCTTCGTTGACATGTTGCAGACGGAGTCCCTGGAGACCGTCGAAGAAAAGGTTGCTGCAAAGGTCGAGGCCCCGGAGGCTCAACACTGTGACAACTCGTCCGCAAGTCCATCCCACGTCGCCAGCTGCATGGTGCATCACATTGCTCACGGGGCCCGCCCCGTCCCTGCCAAGAGCTTCGGGAGACGCCGACACCGGAACCCCCGAAGGAAGGCTGATGCTGCTTTGACCGGACGACCCTCCACATCCGGCAAGTCTATGCTGGTAGGTGGCCTCCGTGTCTTTCTGGACGGGCGCAAGGCTCGAGTGAGCCCGGACCGGGTAATCCCTACTGTGCCAGTCCGCAACTCCTACCAGGCTCTCGCTGGAAGAAGGGCCGAAGAAGAAGAAGCCGGCCGTCATAGCCAGAGGATGTTGGCTCCTAAGCCAAGAAGATTCAAGCAGGTTTGGGTCCCCAAAAAGGTCCAGCCTGTCCAGCAAGAAGCTCCAGTGCTGTATCACCCCAGATCCACCAAAGCAGAAGAAAACAACAAGAGGAACCTTATCACAAGGAAGGAAGAGACAATCATGGATCCGCCACGCCGAGAAAGCTTTAGGGCCTACGCTTGACAAGCCAATATCCCCATTATGGGAAGAAGATTACAGCAGACTGTCGAGAGGGCTCGGTTTACTCACATTCCTCCGATAAGAGGTCAACAGCTGTCCCCGACCCCGCACTCGGGCCGAGGGCAAGATGAAATGACCAATATGGTCAGAAGCTATTTTAGGGGGTTGGGCAACCCCTCTTTGGGCCAACAACGGCTGTTGCAGGCAGCCGCAGCTGAATAAGACCACTGTCCATTACTGGCAGCGGGAGAAGAAGAAGCCAGGAGAATGACGTCATCGGTTGATGACAATGGATATGGAGACGGCTCTGATACTCAAGCCGATGACACTATCCCCCGTCAAGGGGAAAAGAAAAGGATCTCTGTGTTCAAAAGGCTTACCTTCCCGGAGAATGCCAAGAGGAAGGTTCGCAGACAGAGGCGCAGGATGCAGATCTTCACATGCAATATGGCCGGGATAGGTGGCCATTATGGAAAACTGCCCGAAGAGCCTCAAGAGTTGGCCTGGCTAGCCGACAGACTGGGGCCGAGCACTCGAAGAGTGGAGGCTACGAAACAGATGCTGGCAGCAACCCATGGAAAGCAAGCCCTGCCCTGCCCCCAACAGCATGACAAGGCTGTCATTCTCACAGCAAATGTGATAACGGCAGATGAAGATGAAGATGTCTTGCTTGACATCCTACCTGAGGGTGCATCTGGCGAGACGACAGAGGCCATCCCCAACACAGCGGCTATGGATCCAGCCGTACTAATGATGCTCCAGAGGTATCGCCAGGAGATAGAACAGCTGAAGAAGCAGTTAACGGAAAAGACAGAGCAGTCCTCCGCCTCCAAGCGGCCTGATGTGCAGGCCGAATCATCAAGGGGAGCCGTCAGCAAGAATGACTTCCCGCCACTCTATACCCCGCCTCTGCAGGCGGAGCCAAATTTGGCGACAACTCAACAATGCCCATCACAATCACTGGCTCCCCCGGTGTTGCCTCAGGTGCACCAGACACCTCCATTGCTGCGTCCTCCTCCACAGGCGACCACCCTGGTCACCCCCTATTTGCAGCCGGCGCATTTCTACCCGGAACCGGTCGACCCAACCACCATGAGCAAGATGATGGTAGAAATGATGATCGAGATGAAGCTCGCTGAAAGAGCTGAAGGTGACTATGTTATATTCGATGCATATAGGGTGCCATATCCACCGCATCATGCTGCTAAGCGGCTCCCTCCCGGGATCAGCAACCCGCCGAAGTTCGACAAGTTCAACGGGAAGGGATCCCCGAAGGAACATGTCGCCTACTACATGACCGTCATGGGTGACTTAGCCACCGATGAGTCATATTTACTGAAGTTCTTCGGGTCCTCACTCACAGGGCTCGCCTTTGAATGGTACTCCAGCCTCGACTGGTCAGACATGCAGAGGAAGTTCAGAGAAAGATTTCATGTTACAGAGAGGGAGGTCACAGTGGCTGAACTTTATTCAACAAGATAGAGGGCAGATGAGACCACTCTCGACTACATCAAGAGGTGGAGGAACCTCGGAATGAGATGCAAGCGGCCCCCGCACCAGGAGGACGCTGTGCAGATCTGCAAACAGAACCTCAGGAGAGAGGTGCTGGAGAAGATGATTGACATGGAAATCCGGTCATTCGACTGTCTGAACAATATTGTTGCCGAAGTGGAGGCTTTCCTAGCAGAACCAGCCCCCACACCAAACACCCCTACTGCATAAAAGGGCAAGGCAACAGAACGGCGCCAGGCACCGAAAGAAGCAAATGCCCTTGATATCAAGACATTTGAACATCAAAAAGATAAAGGCAAGAAGTCAGCTGCTCCTTAGCCTGCCAAGACCGGAGACGGCAAAGAAGGCCCATCCCTCCGAGATAAAATGAAGAAGCCCTACTCTATCCCAAAGGAGAAGACCAGGATCCTATTTGACTGGGTTACCCAGTATGATAAGGTCACCCTGCCTGAGCCAAGGAGGCCGGAGGACCTGAAGAGAAGAGACAGCCTAAGATTTTGTCCTTACCACCAGATGCTGGGGCATCCAATTGAAGACTGTTATGTTTTCAAGGATATCATCGAAGGCATGATGAAAAAGGAAGAAATAGAATTAGGGGAGTACAAGGTCGACCCTCCACAACCACATGCGGCGCCCATAAGTAGAGCCACCGTCAATATGGTCTCTTTGTATCAAGCCTTGCCCGAGGAGACCGCAGAAGCCAGTACTCAACATACATATGAAGCTTGCTTTCTGGTCCCAATAAAAGAACAGGAGGGATGGCAACAAGTCCCCGCAAGAACCAAGAAAAAGGCCCTACCTCGCCCGACACCGGGAGCACATGTTCGTGGCATCGCACCACGACCCCCTCCACCGGTAACAACACCTGTGTGGACCAATCCACCAGCAGTTATCCGGATGCCTGCCCACAATCGGAGGAGGCCGACTCCATTACCGGTGGTCAAGAAGATCAACCCAGAAGCTCAGCGGCTGCAGGACTATATAAATGGGCTAGATGAGTATGTGCAGCCCGAGCTAGAACCTTTGCTGGTACGAGATCATCTCCCATGGCGGGAGCTAGAACAGCTTTCACTGAAGCAGGAAGGGGAAGCTGACAAGGCATCAGACAAAGATGGCAGCCTGTTCTGGGGGCAGGCGCCAATCAAAGAAAAGAAAAGGAGACAAAGAAGGAAGAAAGGGGCCGGCAAGGATACAACGGGAGTATCCCTTTCTTGCAATACCCTCTCTGCCTTGTTCAATTTGCCCGGTGAGGAGGATGAAGAAGAGATTTACTTCACGCCTGCCGCTAAGGAAAGCCAGGCCGAAGCCGCAACGGCCGCACATGCAACCCGGTCGGGCCGAAGATGGGGGCATCAGCCGCCCGCCAATCATAATATTATCTTCAGAGGGGAGCAACCCTACAAGATACCCCCTCCGGAGGTCAGAGGAATTCAAATCCCCCCTCCGTCAGGCTTATACAACCAAAGCGGGGGTGGCACTCCCACTCCTTCATTTCTGGAGTTCATAAAAATGTCAAAAGGAAAGCAGTCATGCTGGGAGGTTGAACCGCCGACCGGGGGCAATCACCCATAGCTCCAGTAATCTCCCGGATTGTCAGAAGGGGTAGAAACTCGCCCGACAGAAGCCTGTGAGGAGCAGCCAGGAGGTAATCCCGAGCAAAAGGGTGCAGCCTCTGAGTCTGATGAAGCAGGTCCATCAGGGGCCACAGTCCAAGAATCTTCCAAGCCCAAGTGGGCGGATGAAATGAAGCTGTCCAATGTCCGAGCTGGAAGTCGGGTGGTCAAGCTCTTGAAGAAGCTCCCAGCGAGGTTCACTGTCTGGGAAATCCCCTCTCTCAGTGACGAGACCCGACAGGCGATCATTACTGCTCTCCAGACGCCTGCCCAATATGAAGCCTGCCTAGCTGAGGCACTGCTAGAGGCCAGCATGACCTTCACCCAGGAGGACATGTTGCTCCCTACCACCAGTCACAACAGACCTCTGTATATGAGGGGACACCTGAATGGCCGAGAGCTGAACAGAATCCTGGTGGACCCGGGGGCAGCTGTCAACATTCTACCCTACAGGATTTATGAGAGGTACTATTTCAACGTGCACCTACAAAAGGTCAGGGATATGCATATTGCCGACTTCAATCAGAAGTGCGAAGTGTCTCTAGGGGTAGCAGAGTTCACGCTCACCCTAGGGGACTTCGTCACGAAGGTGCAGTTTCATGTCATTGATTCCCGCACCTCATATAAGGCGCTGCTTGGTCGCCCCTGGCTACATGAGAATATGGTGGTACCTTCCACACTTCACCAATGCATCAAATACAACACGGATGGGAGAGAGGAAAGAGTATTTGCTTATCTCCACCCATTCGAAGTATTCGAATGCCACTTGGAAGACGCCCCTTTATATGCAGAATGGTCGCAGAGGGCCCCTGCAGCCAAGACCCCTTCTAGCACAATAAAAGACACTCCCAAAGCAGAATGGTTCCCTCCGCCGCCGCGTGGATATGTCGAGCCCAAGGTGGTTTTACACATCACTGTCTCCGGGGATGTAGGCCGGATAGCGCCTCCCGCCATCTACCCCGAAACTAGTGAAGTCAGGGTTGATCAACAGCACGACCACATCGGAGTCTCCGAAGGTCTTACCAAGCCAATTCTCAGCCTCGACAATGCTACTGTCGAGCCTTTCAAAGCATGGGAGGTGCCACAGATAGGTGGTCCCAGCAGCTTGTTCTACACTGCTGAAGAGCACCCTACGCAAGAAGACACTGATTGTCATCTGCCTGAAGACATAGAGAACCCCTCAATGTCTATACAGGGGCTGACATTTATGACAAATCAAATGGCCAAAATGTTCCTGAAGCAACACATCCCTTCCGGCCAGCCTCGCAAGAGGAAAGAAGCATTCCAGAAGCTATGGTACCCTCCGAGCCTGGACAAAGAAATGAGGTGTGTCACTTAGCATCCGGGATTGGGCTTCACCCTCTAAGAATACTATTACAGCGGGTGCTATGAAGCAGACACCATCTCTGCTTTTTACCCGATGGAAGATAACCCACTGGGGGTAGCTATTGATGAACACCCGACGAAAGTTGAGTGCATTCAGCCAGCCCAGTCAAGAAACCCGGAATCTGAGGCTGTGTTCCCCTGCCGCTGCTAGGAACAGGTCTACCCGGAAGATACAGCTCTTCAGGCCAAATTTGACACAGCTAGCAGCAGTGAAGCCGAAGAGGTGGAAGAAGCAGAGTGGCCTCCCGCCGGTGGCCCTCCTTTACTCATGATGCCGGCACTCCTCGGACCAGTTAGGGAGATTTCCCTCGAGCCTGATCGAAAGATAGATGCTGCTAGAAGAGAAATGGTTGCCTTCACTGAGGGCATGGTAACTCAGGGGACTGAGATCTCTTCACCCTTTGCCAAAGAGCTGCAAGGCCACTCTGACCCAATGACAAATAATCGCCAGCCCATGGTGACTGCAATCCCCTCAGCAGGGAGTGAGGCAATCAACTCCCCCCTTGAAGCTGCTGGTAAGGTAAACTTGTTGGCAGAATAGTGCATGCACCCATTGTCAGCCGAACAAGATATTTTTGGCAGAACTCAAATAAGTCAAGATGAAGGGATCGAGGTCCTCGACCTCGAAGATGATATACCAGACTTTGTCGACCTCCAGCCTGCACCCCTTGAGATAGAAGACGGAGGTCAGGCAACAGTCGATGAACTGATAGAAGTCAACCCGGGAGACGAAGATGACCCCAGACCAACCTTCCTCAGTGCCCAACTGTCTGCTGAAGAATAGAGGATGTACATCCAGCTGCTACAAGAATACCAGGACTGTTTTGCCTGGACCTACAGAGAGATGCCGGGATTAAGCCCCTCGGTCTCACAGCATGAGCTGACCATAAACCCTGGGGTAGAGCCGGTGAAACAGCCCCCTAGGCGTATGAGGCCAGAGCTCATCACTCAAATATGCAAAGAGGTCGACAAGCTCATTGATGTGGGTTTTGTCGAGGAAAATCAATAAACCACTTGGTTGGCTAACATCGTGCCCGTGAAGAAGAAGAATAGACAGATTCAGATATGTGTTGACTTCCGGGATCTGAATAAAGCCTGCCCTAAAGATGACTTTCGAGTGCCGATAAAGGAAGTCATGATAGATGCAACTACTGGTCATGAGGCCTTATCATTCATGGATGGGTCGTCTGGCTACAACCAGATATGGATCGCGGAACGTGACCGGGTCCACTCTGCCTTCCGAACACCCAAAGGCATTTACCACTACAAAAGAATGCCGTTCGGATTAAAGAACGCCGACGCAACTTATCAGCGGGCGATGACTAGAATATTTGATGAGCTGCTTTACCATAAGGTCGAGTGCTACATAGATGACCTGGTAGTCAAGACCAAAAAGAAAGAAGACCATATGCAGGACTTCCGAGTCATTTTCCAGAGGTTAAGGCAGTATGAATTAAAAATGAACCCTATGAAGTGCGCGTTCGGAGTCTCGAGCGGAAAATTCCTGGGTTTCATTGTCAGGTATCGGGGAATTGAAATAGACCCCGCAAAGATCAAAGCAATTCAGGAGTTACCCTCGCCAAGGAATCTCTCTGAGCTAAGATCTCTTCAGGGCCGCCTGGCATACGTCCGGCGGTTTATATCCAACTTGTCAGGGCGGTGCCACCCCTTTCACAAGCTGATGATGAAAGATGTTCCCTTCTATTGGGACGAGGAATGCCAACTAGCCTTCGATAGACTGAAAGATTACCTGAAAACTCCTCCAGTGCTGGGTGCGCCGGTGAAAGGACAGCCGCTAATCCTCTACATAGCAGCCACACACAATTCTCTGGGGGCAATGCTAGCCCAGAATAATGAAGGAAAAGAACAAGCCCTCTACTATCTCAGCCGAAGAATGGTCAGAACTGAGGAAAGGTACACTTACATCGAGAAGATCTGCCTGGCATTGGTCTTCGCGATCAAGAAGCTGGGGCACTACATGCTGTCGCACGAAGTTAAGCTGATTTCTAGGGAGGATCCACTTAGATACATCATGTCTCAGCCGGCCCTCAATGGCCGCCTGGGCAAATGGGCGGTGATTCTTAGGGAGTACGACATCTCTTATGTACCGCAAAGGGCCGTCAAGGGCCAAGCTATCGCAGACTTCTTTGCTGAACATCCAGTACCCGAAGACTGCCCTCTGGAACCAGAGCTTCCTGAAGATGAGACTTTGGAGGTCAGCCAGGTGCGGCCCTCCCTATGGCAGCTGTATTTTGATGGTGCCTCTAGAATTGACACCACAGCAGCGGGGTCAGCCAGAGTCCGCGTAGGAGCAGGCATAGTCTTGAAGTCCCCGGAAGGGGAAGTCATACACACATCCTGCTCAATAAATAAGCCTTGAACAAATAATGAAGCTTAATATGAGGCCCTCATAATCGGGCTACAGGTTGCTCTATCCATGGGGATTCAGATGCTAGAGGCATTCGGGGACTCCATGCTGGTTATAAAATAATTGAAAGGGGAGTTTTGATAGGATGCAAGGCCCGGATACAGAGGGGGGGTGAATGTATCCCTCTTCAAATATCGCCCAATTAAAACTCTAATGCTCTAATATGCGGAATAAGAACAGTTGATGAAATATGCTGAAAATACTAAGACGGATCTCGGCAAGACAACACAATTGAATTAGCCCTCACATGATCTTAAGCAAGCATCTAATGCACAGCAATGAAAAGAACACAAGTGCAAAATCAAACCACAAGTGAACACCAGGATTTTTTAGGTGGTTCGGTCCACAGACCTACGTCCACCCCTCACTCCAAACCGGAGTGAGACTTCCACTAGCAGGGCTAGAACAGCAGACTCAGTCTGCAACAAATGCTGCCAAACAGCTTGACCAGGGAAACAACCTCCCCTCTTCCTCCCAACCGGAGGGAACCACTAGTGACACCCAGTCACTAGCAAACCAGAGACGCAAGTCTCTCTTCCTCCAGACCAGGAGGGAACACCTAGTCTTGCAACCCACAAGACTAGATCCGGAGACGAATCTCCCTTCCTCCAAACCAGGAGGGAACCCACAAGTGACTCCCAGCCACTTGCAACCTAGAGGTCTCGGACCGCCCTTCCTCCCAACCGGAGGGAAACAACCAGTGACATCCAATCACAGGCAACCAGACACGCAAGTCTCTCTTCCTCCAAACCGGAGGGCACCCGACCTCACACTAGAGGAACAGAAGAACAACTAGTGAACAATTAAAATAAGAAAACAAAAATCGCAGCAACTGAAAGCTGGAAAAATGAAATGCACAATAGCTCTCGTAGGAGCAAACTGGGTTGGATCTGATCCAAGGTCCAGTGAACAATGAAGCTTCTCTTCTTCTTCACAAGCTCTCCATCTCTCTCTTTCTCCTTTTCTTTTTTCTTCTTTTGCTCTCTCACTCTGGCTCTCAGCTTCTTTCTTCTTCTTCTTTTCTTTCTTCTGCTCTTTCTGCTCTTTGCCTCTCTGCAGCTCTTTTCTTCTATCTCGATCACTCTCTTTCTCTATCGTTATCGCTCAGTCTCTTTTTCTCTTGATCTATCTTCTCCAGATGGAGGAGGCTTCGTATTTATAGTAGCAGCAATTAGGGCGTTGTCCTCGGATCACATGCCAGGTGCCAACCTCGGATCACGTGCCACTTATCAGCTTCTCGAAGGATGTACCTGTCAAGCAGTCATAAGAAGATATCAAATGGATGTATAGACTTGGTTCAGGCTGTTAACAAAGTGTGTATAGGCATGATGCAGCTTGAGTGTATAGACTTGAAGGGTGATAACGAGTGTATAGAGTTGAAGCCTTGGAAACGAGTGTATAGAGTTGAAGCCTTGGAAACGAGTGTATAGAGTTGAAGCCTTGGAAATGAGTGTATAGACTTCGTCTTGAAGGAGTTGCACATGTGCACTGAAGTGTGTATAGACTTGGCATGCAGGCTACTGGACGCAATGTATAGACTTTGCGTGTAGGCTGCTGGATGCTGTATAGACATGCTGTGCAGGCTGTGGGGGAATGCGTAGACTCTACGTGAAGGCAATGCATGTACAAGTGATGCAATGTTTAGACTTCATGTATGCAGGACTGTGGCGTGTACACACTTTGTAAATGCAAAGCTATGGCATGTATAGACTTCGTGCATGCAATTCTATGGCGTGTACAGACTTCGTGTATGCAAGACTGAAGCGTGTACAGACTTAGTGAATGTGACGCTGAAGCATGTACAGACTTCACGTATGTAGACTATGAGCATTACAGATGGTTGTACAAACATGCCAATATGAGACACTGTACAGACTTTGTTGTATAGACTTGATGCATTGAATGGACTTGGTGTGTGCAGGGCAGGCAGTCAATGTATTGACTTCATGATGCAAGCGACAATGTATAGACTTAACGATGCAAGCGATGTGTAGACTTTGATGCCCAAAGGCAATGTATAGACTTGCACAGTTCAGCTGCCAATGTATAGACTTTGATGCCCAAAGGCAATGTATAGACTTGCACAGTGTGAGACGCTGAATGAGACGGTCGGATGTACAGACTTGGGCTGTACAGACTTACAGTGTGCAATGCATGCGATGTATGGACTTTACCTTAGAGACGCTGCATGAGACGGTGGATGTACAGACTTGGGCTGTACAGACTTGGAAAGCTTGAAGGCCAATGTACAGACTAGGAAAGCCTGAAGGCCAATGTACATACTTGGAAAGCCTGAAGTCCAATGTACAGACTTGGAAGATGTGAGCGAGACAATGTATGGACTTGGCCAATGCAGCGATGTATAGACTTTAAGAGAAAGCCCAATGTTCAGACTTGCTGAACTGAACGTAGGAAAAGATAAGGAGTGTATAGACTTGCTCAGTTCAGAACGTAGGTAAAGATGGGAAGGAATGTATAGACTTGATGAATGGCTTGCTAGCTACAAGACAATGTATAGACTTGGAAGGTTCAGCGGTGGATGTACAGACTTCAGCTAAGCAAGCTACAGGGCCGATGTATAGACTTGGTCTAAGCAAGCTACAGGGCCGATGTATAGACTTGGCCAATGTGCAGACTTGAAGCAAGGAGGCGATGTGTAGACTTGGCCAATGCTGTGAACAATGTATCGACTTTGAGTGACCTTATGCAAAGGTAATGTACAGACTTGATGCACATGAATGAAGACCACTGTGTAGACTTATGGCATGCAATGTCTAGACTTGATATGAAGGAATGCACAATGTCTAGACTTGATGAACAATGCAACAGGCAATGCTGACTGATGTATAGACTCTGAATGAGTGACATGCGACAGACAATGTGCAGACTTGTTTTGAACCATGCACAATGTATAGACTTGCAATACCATGAAGGCAGGCTGTATAGACTTGAGGTAATGCATGCAGGTGACAATGTATATACTTGTGAATCTGGGGGGTCGACCCATCTGGAAGGGGGGGTCGACCCACTTCTGTCTAGACTATGCTGTCTGATGTATAGACTTGATGGAGAGAACGATGTACAGACTTGCTCTTGCGAAGGCTGTACAGACATTGAATCAAGTAGTGTATAGACTTGATAAATGACTGAATGCAATGCTGTATGAACTGACATATGACAGAATGCAATGCTGTATGAACTGAATGTCTGCTAATGCAAGATAGCACATTCATATGCCCAAAGCAGAAATATAATTCAGACACAGATTCATGATATGCAAAGCCATAGATTCATGATATGCAAAGCTATAAAACTGACATGATATATGTCCATAGCAAGACAGTCAATCAGATGTTCATGATATGCTATCATCAAAATCATAGAGTTGAAAAACATGTCACAGATGATCAGATAACTCATAGTGTTTGCTATCATCAAAATCACAGGGGCACAACAATCTCCCCCTTTTTGATGATGGCAACACTACGAGTCACACTGACTCATGTCAAACTATTCTCCCCCTTTGACTTCATCAAAAATAAAAATAGTTTGAGATGAGAGATACAAGCATACATGATTTAAATAAAGAAAAATACTCCCCCCTTTGACTCAGTCATTTAGACATGAAAGACACAGAGGCAGTTAAACAATGAAGCTCAAATCAAGACAATGTTTCAGATACATGCTCTCCTATACCAGCGAGATAAAATCATGCACAAATCAAGTCTATGATGCAGATGTTAATCTCCCCCTTAAAGCCGGAATAGAGTTGAGGTATGACAAGAGGTGAAACATCTATCAGCAAAAGCACATAGGCACTCAAGGATTACCACAATCTGTAAGCACAATGAATGAATTGAGGAAGATAGATTTTCATTAGCACACCAAATTCATAAATCTTTGTAAACGAATTTCAGATTCTTCAATTATAATAGATTATGAATGAGTTTAAACTTACCATCATGATTTAAGAGTGATGTATTCATAGTTTATCAAGAAAATTCAATACTCATATCTGAAACACCTTTTAATAGAAATGAACCAACAACTCATCTGATATTCATGTTTAACCTCCTTCCATCTTACTCATTTAAATTCAATGACTCCTATGTAAGTTACACAAGATAATATTGAGATTAAATAGAGATAAATGTGACTGAACTTGTCTTTAGTTTTTCAAATTTTTCTAATGAACATCATTCATTTTTCCTGAGCAAGTTTGGTTCAGTCAACACCTTTTTACATGAGGCACAACATGTCTTAGGTGAAGTGACCCAGTTACTCAGTGTGACAACCATATTGCCTCTTAAGGAGAACAGAGTTAGCAATGGAGTATCTTTTTACATGAGGAGACACCTTGATCAGAGGCCAGAATCCCCAGTTACTCAACACATCCATGCCATTGCTCTGCCAGATTTTCAAACATTTTTATAAGAGAGGTAACTATGGCACTTCATGACATGGGCTTACTCTATTTTTTGATAGAGAACCCAGTTTCTCTGTGACCAAAGTCATTGCTCTTGCTTTAAATTTTTAAATGATTTCAGATTTTTCAAACAACGCTCAGTACATTGAAATGTTTAAGAACAATACCTTCTACATGTATCTTAACCAAAGATAGCCATGTCTTTTAAAAATTCAGATTTCAGAAGGTTTTGCATGAAGTTCATGAGACAATTGGTTAAGATTTATTAAGCATGATGATTCAGATATTTTCAAGTCTTTTACATCAAAACTTAGGAAATACATTAGACTTAAATCAATTTGATTTATCAAAACATTCTTAAGCCAGTATAATAGAAGATTCTTCTTTTCAGAAAATGTCTGATTTATGACTAGGGTGCACTGACTAAAATCTTTCCTCATTTAGATGAATCAATGACATTGTCAGGAAATCAGTGGAGTCAACAAAGCATTTTTATTGAGAGATTAGCAAAGAGCAATCATGATGAGACAAGGAGTGAATCATTAGAACAGTGTAGTTTTGAAATCAATAGCTGAGTCTGGAGTTCAGACAGAACAGCTACATACGTGTAGACAGCAAAGAATTCAAGTGAACCACACATTTGCCAAGAATAGATCAGATAGCTAGACAGTGAGAGTTCAAGAGATGAAGAGATGGAACAGGAAAGCTCCCCCTGACTAGATGCTACATATATATAACAAAGCATGAGCAGCAGTATGGTTAATTAAGAATGATTGAGCTCCCCCTGACTAAGTGCATGATGTGCAGTGAAAGTACATCACATGATTTCAAATTTAACATTCAAATATAATCCATGCACTTCAGACATAAGTGAGCTACCATGAACATGATTGAGCAATTCCATTTCAGAAAATTCCAACTAAGCATAGATCAAATTAACAAGATGCCTAACCATCTCAAACAGTCAATTATCAGATGATGGAATTTAAACAGATTGTTCAGAACTGACCTGAAGAGTAGAATCCTGGGGTTTTCCTTTTTGAGTGCCTTGGTTTATTAACCCCTCTTTGTTCATTCCATGGCACACCTGCAAGTTAGCACACTATTTGGCATGGGCAGGTACCCAAACATTCTTGGGTCCTGCATTAACCTTGACAGGTGTTCTAAACAGTCTTTTAGCAACCTTGTCATCAGATTCCATCAAATAACAATTGTCCATAGAATGTCCAAATTTTCCACAATATCTACATGAAATGACTGGTTTCTGGTTCTTATGATACATAGTAACAGCAGTATGAGGTTTATAACTATGATCATAAGATTTTCTGTTGTATGCATGAACAGTTTGTTTCTATTCCTAACCAGCCAACATTCAGCAGATCTATGGCCTGGCTTCCACAGTTATAGCATGAGAAGCTTGCAAATGGTTTTGCAGGAATTTGACAACATAGGGGTTAACAGAGTTCTTCTGAACATGCCAACAGTCTTGACTGTATGGCCATTCTTCCCACAGTGAGAGCAAGCAAAAGAATTTCTTCTATGAAAGCCATTTTTACCCCAAGTGGATCCAAACCAGCACTCAGCAGCCTTGTGCCCAGGCTTATTGCAGTTAGAGCACACAATGTGCTGACTAGACTTGTGTTTAGTTCCATAAGGACCATGAATATTCATGGAAGACTTGGCATGCAGTTTATTGTCTTCTTTCATGATAAAGCATGCATTCATGAGATGACCATACTTACCACAATAATAACATGAAGCATCAGGCTTCCTAGTAGCATGGTTTCTATCAGAAAATTTTCTAGAATGTAATGTTCCACTAGCATGCTCATCCTTTAACATCAATCTGTAATCTTCCATTATGTGACCTCCTTTCCCACAATAATAACATGACCCCTTTTTAATATGAGTGTGTGAGAGATCATGTGAATTGTGTGCAGCCTTCTTTATAGCAACAGGAGTGTCTTTGTTCTTTTTATGTGAATTTTCATTCTTTTTCAGTTTTTGAATTTGTTCTGCAGATTTGGAATTGACAGTGGACTTTTATGCAGTGAATTGAAAAACAGAATGAGCAGAGGTTGTGTTCTAATTAGAAGCTTTGACAAAAATAGTAGACGTTTTATTCCCATTACTCCTTTTGTTTGTCGGACTGTAACTCAATCCCTCTCTCTGAAAGCTAACATTATTTCCAAGAAGCTTATTCAGATTGTCCTTTCCTTTGACAAATTTTGATAGAGAATTTTCCAAATCTTGAATCTCAGAGTTTAAGATAGCAATATTAGCTTCATATTTGGACAGATCTGTTTCACAGGAAATGACTTGTTGATGCAATGCATCATTCAGACTTTTGAGTTTTTCTACTTCCTGTTTTAACTTTGTTTCATTGTCAGCTTCAGATAGAGACTTGTTAAGATCATCAATTTCTTGTTGAAGGGATGTGATAGTGAGCTCATAGTTAGCTATCTTCTCTTCACAGCAATTGACATTTCCACTCAACATTAAGTTGATGGTTTTTATACTCTCAATTTCTTGGTCAGCATTCACCAACCTATCAGAATTATCTATGCTCACACACTTGCCTTTTTCCATTGTCAATAACCTATCTGTCAGCTGGGTGTTTAGATGTTTCAGTTTGTTGATTTCCTCTTTCAACTTATTGTTTTGTTCTGTGAGTTCATCATCAAGCACCCAATCATCTGATGAAAATTGACATTCATAAAACATTTCTTGTTGTTTTTCAGATTGAAGTTTGTTGAAATTTTTCTGAAGATCTAAGTTTATTACTCTCTCAGCCTCCAGTTTCTCAGAAATCAAACTATTTACTTTTTCAAGATTATTTGATTTGTGTTCAGATTCTTTGAGCTGGTTTTTGAGTATTTCATTTTCAGATTTCATGTTTTCCAATTCAGAGTTGACAAGCTCTAAGTTTCTCACCAGTTCTTCATTTTGAACAACATCATTGTTATGAGCCTGATCATCATCAATTAAACTATGCCTCTCCTTTAGTTCAGCAATTTCGCAAACAAGCTCTTGATTCTCCTTTTTGTGTAAATCAATTTGTTTCATAAGAGTTTATTTTTCAGATTTCAAATGATCTAAGTCTGAACTAATAGAATCAAAATCTGTTAACTGTCTTCTAAATATGTCATTTTCAATTTTCAGAATTTCAGGGCTTTCACCTCGAGATTTAGCATCCTCATGTTTCTTTAGCTTCTTTATCAGTTTTTTATTCTTCTTCTTTAGTCTTTCATAGGATTCTAACAGATTGGCATAGGTATCTTCCCAGTCGTCTAAAGTGTAACTGGAGAAAGGATTGGTTACCTCTTCAGCATCTTCGGATTCATCTTGATCACTGCCATGGTTGCTCTTGTCAGCCATCAGGCAGCTGTCCTCATTTCTCCTCTGAGCTAGCTTCAGCTTATCCAGAATGTCCATAGCGGACCTGCAGTCATAAAAGCAAGAATGTAGAGACTTGTCAGTAGCTTCTTTCATTAATTTCAAAACTTTCTGATTCTCTCCATTTCTTGATCTGTGACTGTTAGTCCATTTGGACTCTTTCTTTGACAGTCTGTGAGGACCATGTGAGATTAACTTCCACAGATCCGGATCCATCAAATTCACATAGTTAAGTAGACTGCTAACCCATGAGTTAAAATTAGACCCATTGAAAACCGGTGGAGAAGCCATGAAGGCAAATCAATCAAGCAATTTCAAAACTGTATGCAGAAGATAGAAATGCACCGAAAGCCAGTAGGATCCTCTACAGATCCTTGGATCTGGAAGGTCAGAAACCTGCTCTGATACCAATTGATAGGGTGCAAGGCCCGGATACAGAGGGGGGGGTGAATGTATCCCTCTTTAAATATCGCCCAATTAAAACTCTAATGTTCTAATATGCGGAATAAGAACAGTTGATGAAATATACTGAAAATACTAAGACGGATCTCGGTAAGACAACACAATTGAATTAGCCCTCACACGATCCTAAGCAAGCAGCTAATGCGCAGCAATGAAAAGAACACAAGTACAAAAGCAAACCACAAGTGAACACCAAGATTTTTTAGGTGGTTCGGTCCACAGACGTACGTCCACCCCTCACTCCAAACCGGAGTGAGGCTTCCACTAGCATGGCTAGAAGAGCAGACTCAGTCTGTAACAAATGCTGCCAAACAGCTTGACCAGGGGAACAACCTCCCCTCTTCCTCCCAACCGGAGGGAATCACTATTGATACCTAGTCACTAGCAAACCAGAGACGCAAGTCTCTCTTCCTCCAGACCAGGAGGGAACACCTAGTCTTGCAACCCACAAGACCAGAACCGGAGACGAATCTTCCTTCCTCCAAACCAGGAGGGAACCCACAAGTGACTCCCAGCCACTTGCAACCTAGAGGTCTCGGACCTCCCTTCCTCCCAACTGGAGGGAAACAACCAGTGACATCCAGTCACAGGCAACCAGAGATTCAAGTCTCTCTTCCTCCAAACCGTAGGGCACCCGACCTCACACTAGAGGAACGGAAGAACAACTAGTGAACAGTTAAAAGGAGAAAACAAAAACCGCAGCAACTGAAAGCTGGAAAAAAGAAATGCACAATAGCTCTCGCAGGAGCAAACTGGGTTGGATCTGATCCAAGGTCCAATGAACAATGAAGCTTCTCTTCTTCTTCACGAGCTCTCCATCTCTCTCTTTCTCTTTTTCTTTTTTCTTCTTCTGCTCTCTAACTCTGGCTCTCAGCTTCTTTCTTCTTCTTCTTTTCTTTCTTCTGCTCTTTCTGCTCTTTGCCTCTCTGGAGCTCTTTTCTTCTATCTCGATCACTCTCTTTCTCTATCGTTATCGCTCAGTCTCTTTTTCTCTTAATCTGTCTTCTCCAGATGGAGGAGGCTTCGTATTTATAGCAGCAGCAATTAGGGCATTGTCCTCGGATCACGTGCCACTTATCAGCTTCTCGAAGGATGTACCTGTCAAGCAGTCATAAGAAGATATCAGATGGATGTACAGACTTGGTTCAGGCTGTTAACAAAGTGTGTACAAGCATGATGCAGCTTGAGTGTATAGACTTGAAGGGTGATAACGAGTGTATAGAGTTGAAGCCTTGGAAACGAGTGTATAGAGTTGAAGCCTTGGAAACGAGTGTATAGACTTCGTATTGAAGGAGTTGCACATGTGCACTGAAGTGTGTATAGACTTGGCATGCAGGCTGCTGGACGCAATGTATAGACTTTGCGTGCAGGCTACTGGACGCTGTATAGACATGCTGTGCAGGCTGTGGGGGAATGCGTAGACTCTGCGTGAAGGCAATGCATGTACAAGTGATGCAATGTTTAGACTTCATGTATGCAGGACTGTGGCGTGTACACACTTTGTAAATGCAAAGCTATGGCATGTATAGACTTCGTGCATGCAATGCTATGGCGTGTACAGACTTCGTGTATGCAAGACTGAAGCGTGTACAGACTTAGTGAATGTGACGCTGAAGCATGTACAGACTTCACGTATGCAGACTATGAGCATTACAGATGGTTATACAGACATGCCAATATGAGACACTGTACAGACTTGATGCATTGTATGGACTTGGTGTGTGCAGGGCAGGCAGTCAATGTATAGACTTAACGATGCAAGCGATGTGTAGACTTTGATACCCAAAGGTAATGTATAGACTTGCACAGTTCAGCTGCCAATGTATAGACTTTGATGCCCAAAGGTAATGTATAGACTTGCACAGTGTGACACGTTGAATGAGATGGTCGGATGTACATACTTGGGCTGTACAGACTTGCAGTGTGCAATGCATGCGATGTATGGACTTTACCTTAGAGACGCTGCATGAGACGATGGATGTACAGACTTGGGCTGTACAGACTTGAAAAGCTTGAAGGCCAATGTACAGACTTGGAAAGCCTGAAGGCCAATGTAAAGACTTGGAAAGCCTGAAGTCCAATGTACAGACTTGGAAGATGTGAGCGAGACAATGTATGGACTTGGCCAATGCAGCGATGTATAGACTTTAAGAGAAAGCCCAATGTTCAGACTTGCTGAACTGAACGTAGGAAAAGATAAGGAGTGTATAGACTTGCTCAGTTCAGAACGTAGGTAAAGATAGGAAGGAATGTATAGACTTGATGAATGGCTTGCTAGCTATAGGACAATGTATAGACTTGGAAGGTTCAGCGGTGGATGTACAGACTTCAGCTAAGCAAGCTACATGGCCGATGTATAGACTTGGGCTAAGCAAGCTACAGGGCCGATGTATAGACTTGGCCAATGTGTAGACTTGAAGCAAGGAGGCGATGTGTAGACTTGGCCAATGCTGTGAACAATGTATCGACTTTGAGTGACCTTATGCAAAGGCAATGTACAGACTTGATGCACATGAATGAAGACCACTGTGTAGACTTATGGCATGCAATGTCTAGACTTGATATGAAGGAATGCACAATGTCTAGACTTGATGAACAATGCAACAGGCAATGCTGACTGATGTATAGACTCTGAATGAGTAACATGCGACAGACAATGTGCAAACTTGTTTTGAACCATGCACAATGTATAGACTTGCAATACCATGAAGGCAGGCTGTATAGACTTGAGGTAATGCATGCAGGTGACAATGTATATACTTGCGAATCTGGGGGGTCGACCCATCTGGAAGGGGGGGTCGACCCACTTCTGTCTAGACTATGCTGTCTGATGTATAGACTTGATGGAGAGAACGATGTACAGACTTGCTCTTGCGAAGGCTGTACAGACATTGAATCAAGCAGTGTATAGACTTGATAAATGACTGAATGCAATGCTGTATGAACTGACATTTGATAGAATGCAATGTTGTATGAACTGAATGTCTGCTAATGCAAGATAGCACATTCATATGCCCAAAGCAGAAATATAATTCAGACACAGATTCATGATATGCAAAGCTGTAAAACTGACATGATATATGCCCATAGCAAGACAGTCAATCATATGTTCATGATATGCTATCATCAAAATCATAGAGTTAAAAAACATGTCACAGATGATTAGATAACTCATAGTGTTTGCTATCATCAAAATCACAGGGGCACAACAAGTTTGAGGTACGAAAGCACGAGCTCGTCCCTTACTACCTTCTGGCCCTGCGCCTAATGACAAGATTCTACTTCATTAGCATCAGGCACATCAACTGGGGGCAGAATGCTCAAGCCGATGCCCTCGTAAAGTTGGCAAGTTCCTTGGTGGTCCCGCCTGATACGAGCCTGAATATATCAGTCATCAACCAGCGGCAGGTCCCCAGCATGATAGAAGCTCTAGCCGGTGAACAAGCCGATGAAGTAGCAGTTGCTGAAGCAGTCCAGCAGCCCGACTGGCGGGAGTACCTCCTGCATTGGTTCCAACACCAACAGCTTCCGAAGGTGAAAGAACAGAAAATGAAACTCCTGAGAGTCAAAGATTCCTATGAGATGAGGAATGGGACATTGTTCCGAATAATGGCAGATGCCCAGAAGAAGGTATTACTTCGATGCTTATCTCCAGAGGAAGCTAGGCAGGTGATGCAAGAAGTCCATGCCGGATCAGCCGGGGCGCACCAGGCCGGTCCGAAAATGAAAATTGAAATAAAGAAGTTGGGTTATTATTGGCCCACCATATTTGATGATTGCTGCAAGTTTGCCAAGGCCTGCCAGAAATGTCAAGAGCATGCCAATATATCAAGAAGGCCTCCAGTGCCTGTACATCCAACCATACCAAGCTGGCCATTTGCACAGTAGGGTACAGACGTGGTGGGGCCACTACCAGCATCTTCATCAGGGTGCAAATACATCTTAGCAGCTACAGATTACTTCTCCAGATGGGCGGAGGCAGTAGCAGTAAAAGAAGTCACGGGAGAATTAGTTGCGAGATTCTTCCGACAGAATGTAATATTCCGGTTCGGGATTCCCAACCGAATCATCTCCGACAACGGTAGCCACTTCAAAAATCAGAAGGTTTATCGGCTAGCTGACAAATACAAGATTGATTGGAGAACATCGTCTCCCTACTATCCTCAGGCCAACGGGCTTGCATAGGCCTTTAACAAGACGCTATGCACTCTGCTGGCGAAAATTTTCAAGACTGATAGAAGAGATTGGGAAGAAAGAATGTACGAGGCACTATGGGCTTACCGCACGGTCTACAAGACCCCTACCGGCTGCTCGCCCTACTCCCTCGTATATGGGTCAGAGGCCGTAGTGCCGATCGAGCTAGAGATCCCCTCATTGCGGGTCGCCATCCAGCACGAATTGGCAGGCAATGAGCAGGTCAACATAGAAAGAAGATTAGAAGAGCTCACCGAGCTTGAAGGAAAGCGCCTCCGGGCGCAACAGAATATTCAACTCTATCAAGCCCGTATGGCCCGTGCTTTTGATAAGCTGGTCAAGGGTCGAGAATTCAAGAAAGGAGACCTGGTGATGGTCAAAAGAAGAGAAGTAATGGCCTCCAACCCCAAGGGGAAGTTGATTGAAAACTGGGTCGGACCATATGTCGTCCACCGAGTATATGAAGGGGGTGCATACGTCCTTACAGATCACAAAGGAGTCATCCAATTCTCTCCCCTCAATGGGAAGCACCTAAAGGTATACCACATGGTTCATCTGGCGCTCCCCGAATGAGCTATCCTTTCTTGGTTTAGTGGCATTCCGCCCTAGCCAAGCTACCCCTATCTTGGTCTAGTGACATTCCGCCCTGATCGAGCTATCCCTCCTTGGTTTAGTGGCATTCCGCCCTAGCCGAGCTACCCCTATCTTGGTCTAGTGGCATTCTGCCCTGATCGACCTATCCCTTTCTTGGTTTAGTGGCATTCCACCCTAGCCGAGCTACCCCTATCTTGGTCTAGTGGCATTCCGCCCTGATCGAGCTATCCCCTCCTTGGTTTAGTGGCATTCCGCCCTAGCTGAGCTACCCCTATCTTGGTCTAGTGGCATTCCGCCCTGATCGAGCTATCCTTTCTTGGTTTAGTGGCATTCCGCCCTAGCCAAGCTACCCCTATCTTGGTCTAGTGGCATTCTGCCCTGATCGAGCTATCCCTCCTTGGTTTTGTGGCATTCCGCCCTAGCCGAGCTACCCCTATATTGGTCTAGTGGCATTCCGCCCTGATTGAGCTATCTTTTCTTGGTTTAGTGGCATTCCGTCCTAGCCGAGCTATCCCTATCTTGGTCTAGTGGCATTTCGCCCTGATCGAGCTATCCCTTTCTTGGTTTAGTGGCATTCCTCCCTAGCCGAGCTACCCCTATCTTGGTCTAGTGGCATTCCACCCTGATCGAGCTATCCTTTCTTGGTTTAGTGGCATTCCGCCCTAGCCAAGCTACCCCTATCTTGGTCTAGTGGCATTCTGCCCTGATCGAGCTATCCCTCCTTGGTTTAGTGGCACTCCGTCCTGGCCGAGCTACCCCTATCTTGGTCTAGTGGCATTCCGCCCTGATCGAGCTATCCTTTCTTGGTTTAGTGGCATTCCGCCCTAGCCAAGCTACCCCTATCTTGGTCTAGTGGCATTCCTCCCTGATCGAGCTATCCTTTCTTGGTTTAGTGGCATTCCGCCCTAGCCGAGCTACCCTTATCTTGGTCTAGTGGCATTCCGCCCTGATCGAGCTATCCTTCCTTGGTTCAGTGGCACTCCGCCCTGGCCGAGCTACCCTTATCTTGGTTTAGTGGCATTCCGCCCTGATCGAGCTATCCTTCCTTGTTCTAGTGGCATTCCGCCCTAGCCGAGCTACCCTTATCTTGGTTTAGTGGCATTCTGCCCTAGCCGAGCTACCCCTATCTTGGTCTAGTAGCATTCCGCCCTGATCGAGCTATCCTTTCTTGGTTTAGTGGCATTCCGCCCTAGCCGAGCTATCCTTCCTTGGTTCAGTGGCACTCTGCCCTAGCCGAGCTATCCTTCCTTGGTTCAGTGGCATTCCGCCCTAGCCAAGCTACCCCTATCTTGGTCTAGTGGCATTCCGCCCTGATCGAGCTATCCTTCCTTGGTCTAGTGGCATTTCGCCCTAGCCGAGCTACCCTTATCTTGGTTTAGTGGCATTCCGCCCTGATCGAGCTATCCTTCCTTGGTTTAGTGGCATTCCGCCCTAGCCGAGCTACCCTTATCTTGGTTTAGTGGCATTCCACCCTGATCGAGCTATCCTTCCTTGGTCTAGTGGCATTCCACCCTGATCGAGCTATCCTTCCTTGGTCTAGTGGCATTCCACCCTTATCGAGCTACTCCTTCCTTGGTTCAGTGGCATTCCGCCCTGATCGAGCTATCCTTTCTTGGTCTAGTGGCATTCCGCCCTGATCGAGCTACCCTTCCTTGGTCTAGTGGCATTCCGCCCTAACCAAGCTACCTTTCCTGGGTCTAGTGGCACTCCGCCCTGATCGAACTACCTTTCCTTGGTCTAGTGGCACTCCGCCCTGATCGAGCTACCATTCCTTGGTCTAGTGGCACTCCGCCCTGATCGAGCTACCTTTCCTTGGTCCAGTGGCACTCCGCCCTAACCGAGATACCTTCCCTTGGTTTAATGGCACTCTGCCCTGGCCAAGCTCTCAAAAGAATACGCCAGGCTGCCATTACGAACCTTGCGTCCGAACTGGCATGAAATCCCTCCCTTGCGTTAGCATTATCTTCTTGCTAACGAATAAACCCTTTCGGCTCAAGACTTCATGTCCTAGCCGGCCTTCTCACATTGTTGCCATTACGGGCCTTACGCTCGAATCGGTGAAAGATCATTCCTTTGCGTTAGCATTCAGCCCTTGCTAACGAATGAACCATTCTGCTTAGCACAAGGCCTGGTACTCCGGCCAGCAGCCGCCTACGATCAACCAACGGTCGGACATCACACCTCAACCTACCGCCTTTTATATCCTCAAAAAATATATATATATAAAGGATAGAAAATAAAAATGGGGTTAAAAATATAGATACCCCGCCAGACTTGCTCCTATATTAGGACAAGTGCAGAAATGGCTATAACCCAGCTGTGGCGAAAACCCGAAAGGGCGCTGCAGGTAAAATCGGGTATCCCGCCACGTGAAAACCCGAGAGAGAGCATGGGCAAAAGCAAGAGGGGGCTGGCTTCGGCGAAAACCCGAAAGGGTGCTTAGGTCGGTAAAGTGGTAATCTAAAAAATTCCTCTTTTTGTTCTCCACCCGTGTTTGACCCTCGTCATCATCGGCGAGATCGGTCGATCTCTACCCCATAACTTGGACCTTCCGTCCCTGTTAATGATCTTACCTTTGCTTCGGCATGTGACCCATGCTGATGAACAAACCCATGTTCGACCCTCGTCATCATCGGCGAGATCGGTCGATCTCTACTGATGTGACACCGAACCTTGGACCTATTTTCAAGCATTCAAGTTGAGCAGCGGACTCACACTAGCGAACTCACCCGTTTGGTGCACACTTGTGCCCGTTGGCAACTAAGCGATGTGGGAGAGGGTCCGAGACGGGACCATGAAGCTCCAATGGTTGGCTAGCTTGTGGAGAACCCCAAATGGGCCTAGGATGCCCAAACCATGGGCGGCCAGCACACCAAGGGTGTGGGTTTAGTGGGTTCACTCTCAACTCGCCCGCGGTGGTCACTCACGGAACTAGCAAGTTGGGCCGAGCTCTCACTCTCCGTCCGACGCAGTACTAGCAATAATACTAAGCTAAGCAAGTGATTAAACCAAGCAAGAGAGGGACTGAGGCTCACCTAGCCGGCGTGAAGACGCCGACTCCGGCCGGAGACGAGGGCGAGCCGGGAGGCGAGGGTATACACCCGATCGCCGCGGCGATGTAGCTTGAACCTGAAATTGAAAGAATTACACCACTACACCTCACGCAGGAGGGATGAACTTGGGGTGGGGATTATTCTTATTACATTCAAAACTACCTCCACGCAGGGAGGGGCCTTCAGCCGGCCAAGCGGGGTGGGGTTTTATGCAAAGGAAAAGCCGATCTTCCGAGTCCGCCGGTTCTGCCAATCTGCAGGTCTGCAGGATAGGGTGTCGCTGTTGACACTGCCACGGGCTCCACGGGGCTCCAAACTTGACGAAACCACTGCCAAAAGTTCCTCAGCTGACAGGGGATGAAGCTTGAATTTTTGGGGAAGCTTTGAGTCTCGGGGCTGACTGCACCGGCGACTGGAACAGGACACCACCGTCTGGTCTCTGGCTGGTATCGGGCTGAAGCAGTAGGTTGCAGAAGTCACTGTGGGCTCTCCCGGACTCCGATTGGAATGAAACTAGCGGTGACGCGAACTTGGTCGGAGTAGCTTCGAGCAGGAGTTGACGGGGATGCAATCCGATGTCAGTGGAGAGAGGAGTGACCGGAGAAATGAAGACTGATCTAACCTGGGACCACAGGGGCAGTCTGCCCTCTCCGACGAAGAAAATTGGAACAGAGGGTTCCAGAGGTCGATTGAGTCCCTTCTTCTTGGAGGTGGCAGCTAGCTGGAAGTAGTTTCTCCCCTCCAAAAATGGCGCTCAGAGCCTTCACGAGCTGGCTGTGGCAGAGTCTGGAACCGGGATGGTTGGTTCTGCCTCTGTCTGGTGCAGAACCATGTGACTGGATGCAGGGGGTGCCACGATTGCTACCGAGCTCTGATTGAGGCGAGACTTGAACCGTTGGAACCGTGGTCACGTCTTCTTTCTTTCGGACTTGACGGCGATGTCGGCAGATGTTGGAGTATACCGGGACGAACAGATGAGCAGAGGGATGTCGGTTCTGGCTCCTGAAAACTGACCTGATGCCCTGGAGTAGAAAATTCGTAACTTCTGATGCCGATATCCAAATGCAGCTCTGCTTCTTGAGGATTAAAGAGGACTTGAGAGGGAAGATTTCTTATGAAGAACACTTGATCTGAATCCCAAAGGGTTTGCCGTGGTTGAGCTTCCAATCACGTTCTAGTTCCTTGCCTGGGGTCTCCTGCGCAGTCGAGAGAGAATGGATGCTGCGGACTGCTCGGAGCTCGGATGCTGACGAAACCGCCTCGCCTGGAAAGCTCTCTGGAAGACCTTTCCAGAGATGTAGGCCTTGCTACTTGAATCTTCAAGTAACGGTCGTGGCTGCTTCTGCAACTCGTTGTAGTTCTGCTGCCTGAAACAGAGATAGAATGAGGAGATGTGCAAGGGGAGAGCAAGGGAGAGGGGGGGTGAACTTGGTTTGACCAAGGGGAGGTGGGGGACGAATTTGGGAGCTTGGGGGTGGGGGAGATGGAGGGGCACAGCCCTAGGGAGAGGGAAATTCGAATTTGGGCTTTGGGAGGGGTTAATTCAGCCTTGGGAAGGTGGTGGGGTGCTTTGGAAAGTGGAAAGGTGCCTAGGAGAAGGGGTTTCCACCTAGGGGTTGGAGGGGGAGTTGAATGAGTGCATGGGGAAGGGGAAGGGGCCTTAATGAGGGGTGAATGGGGAGGAGAGAGAGTGAATTTCGAAATTGGGGTGGGGAGGAGAGAGAGAGGGGGGGTACAACCCACTTAGAGAGAGTGATAGTAAGAGAGAGAGAGAGAGAGGGAGATATTGAGAGGGAGATGGCAAATGCTTTTCAATATTCATCAAAAGTTGTTACAAATGAGAGAGGGGTGGGGTATTTATAGACTCCATAATTTTCCTAAGACCAAACTGACCCTGACAAACTAACTAAAGACCACACAGTCCAAGGGAGGGGCGCCCCTGGGCCTAGCCCAATGGATTGGGCCCATTAACCTATCTAACCAACATAATGACTCAATACTTAGGAAAATGACTCAACTACCTAGGTACATGACTCAAAATAAAGGGAAAATTACATGATAATGACTCAAAGAAAATGTGAAGATTACATGACTAGTCTCAAAAATACATGACAAATATAATGGTGCTTGCCGTCGAACAATCCGAGTCTGGAAAAAGAGTGGAGGGGCAAGGGATGCCCTCATCATCTACCCCTAACTTGGACCTTCCGTCCCTGTTAATGATCTTACCTTTGCTTCGACATGTGACCCATGCTGATGAACAAACCCATGTTTGACCCTCGTCATCATCGGCGAGATCGGTCGATCTCTACCCTTGACTTGGACCTTCTATCTTGGTTAATAATCCTACCTTTGCTTCGGCATGTGACCCATGCTGATGAATAAACCCATGTTCAACCCTCGTCGTCATCGGCGAGATCAGTCGACCTCTACCCTTAACTCGGATCTTACGTCCTTGTTAACAAACCATGACCTTTGCTTCGGCATTTAACCAGTGTCGACGAACTAAACTCGGGACCGATCCTTGTCATCATCGGCAAGGCCGGTCGGCATTCTAGTAGTCAAGTTCTTTTGTACTCCGAATTCGAGATCAAAAAAAAAGAAGAAAGAAAAGAAAAATGGGGTTAAAAATATAGATACCCCGCCAGACTTGCTCCTGTATTAGGATAAGTGCAAAAATGGCTATAACCCCGCTGTGGCGAAAATCTGAAAGGGTGTCACAGGCAAAATCGGGTACCCCGCCACGTGAAAACCCGAGAGGGCGCGTGGGCAAAAGCAAGAGGGGGCTGGCTTCGGCGAAAACCCGAAAGGGCGCTTAGGTCAGTAATGTGAATAAAAAAAAGTAAATGGATGATGAATAGTGATGATCCACCCTCCGTCCTGAAGACCCTTTATAGGGTCGAGGTGGAGTCTTCATCTGATATCCCACCGATGCGTACCCATCCGTCTACCTTTCGACCCTTGTCACCATCGACAAGATCCGTCGCTACCCTTTCCGGTCCTTGTCACCATCGGCAAGACCGTCCACCCTTTCGACCCTTGTCACCATCGACAAGATCGGTCGCTACCCTTTCCGGTCCTTGTCACCATCGGCAAGATCGGTCGCTACCCTTTCCGGTCCTTGTCACCATCGGCAAGACCGTCTACCCTTTTGACCCTTGTCACCATCGGCAAGATCGGTCGCTACCCTTTCCGGCCCTTGTCACCATCGGCAAGACCGTCTACCCTTTTGACCCTTGTCACCATCGGCAAGATCGGTCGCTACCCTTTCCGGTCCTTGTCACCATCGGCAAGACCGTCTACCCTTTCGACCCTTGTCACCATCGGCAAGATCAGTCGCTACCCTTTCCAGTCCTTGTCACCATCGGCAAGACCGTCTACCCTTTCGACCCTTGTCACCATCGGCAAGATCGGTCGCTACCCTTTCCGGTCCTTGTCACCATCGGCAAGACCGTCTAC
Organism: Amorphophallus konjac; assembly: GCA_022559845.1. Taxonomy (NCBI): domain Eukaryota; kingdom Viridiplantae; phylum Streptophyta; class Magnoliopsida; order Alismatales; family Araceae; genus Amorphophallus; species Amorphophallus konjac. The sequence continues at coordinate 399,616,477 of CM040123.1, forward strand.
CCTTTCGACCCTTGTCACCATCGGCAAGATCGGTCACTACCCTTTCTGGTCCTTGTCACCTTCGGCAAGACCGTCTACCCCTTTTGACCCTTGTCACCATCGACAAGGTCGGCCAACATTTCCCCGAACCAGGGTCAATAATGGGAATACTATAAGGTATATGCTATGCCTCTAAGTCGCACACCCATCAGTTACCCTACCAATGATGAAGCCTATCCTGGATGGACCTTTCATTAGCCAACAGTCGTATTTCTGACATTTTTTTTGTCGGCAAGACTCACGTCTGCACCAGCCTGGCAACCTCTGGAACCCCGTCATGCGGTGGAGCGAGGCCCCCATCCTTTCCTTGAAAGGGTGGATGCTCTTCTGCGGCACAGACATGGGTGCACTTCCAAACGGGTCGCCAAAATTGCCACAAGATGTAACAGAATATAGGTGCAAAGATGGACACCGAAAACAGTGAAGGAAGCTTGTATTTCATTACAAAAGGGAAGGTATGAATACAAAAAGGGCCCTTCGAAGGGGGTGAATTACAAAGGCAGATCGGCTAAGACCGCCTGAAAATATCTGCAAAGTCAATGAGCCCAACATGAGGAGCCGCTCCCAGTTCATGAAGCTACATTTCTTCCTCCTGAACGCGAGTCACCTCAGTCTCCAGGGACGCGACCCGACCCTCCAATAAAGAAGTTTCCTCGATGCCTTGGACTTCTGCAGCCTCCAACTGTGGTATCTCGGCCTCAATGGTGGCCAATTCAGCCCGGAGTTCTTCTCGTCGGCTACGCAGAATATGTGCCCGAGCAGCAGATGCTTCAACATGAGCTTTTCTCTTCTGAAGATCAGAAATCAGAGATGTCAGCTCTGCCTGACAGTCAGTTTTCTACAATTTTAGGGCTGCTAGTCGGTCATTCATCACTCTCCCAAGAAAGTCCCAACGGTTTATGAATTTTAACAGGAACATCACCCGCTGGGTCCAGGTGTCCAAGGGACAACCTAATGCCTGCAGCCCAATCGTCAGTGGCGCTGTTCGATTCATCCAGGGTGCTGCAATCAGAAGATCAAATCAAGAATGCTGATACCTGTCCGAGTATACTGACAAAGTACTGGGATTATACAAACAGGATGAAGACTCAGAGTCACAAGAATGAATAATGAACAGGAGCAGACCTGAAGAAATTACGAGGTGTGGTGCAGTGTGCACCCGCATGTCCCGTGTCACTCATTCTTCGCTTACGCCACCTACGGGTGGGGGGAATTTGTTGACACCTAAAATATACCAGAAGAGACCAAAGTAAATTCATAGCTTTGAAGACCAGTCGAGGGTGTGGCTCCTGTTCCATCCCTGGAAGTTCCGAGAATCAGAATAGAAGAGACCCGCTATTCCTAACACTTTGTTAGGCTAAAGCCATCCCTGGCTAGGCCGTTGTCCAATACGGCTATCATTCAGGTAGTCGGGCTGATAAAACCATACCAACATTTAGGCAATCTTCTGTCTGCTAAGAAAGGATGCTCAGATAATTCTGATTCTCCGAAGGTGGGATGCACAGTGCCTCACACGTGTTTGTGAATGCAAGGTGTTAAAAAAGCCCCATGAAGTCTTAATATATATGCCAAGAAGCCCACTGTCGGAAGAGGTCCATTAGGTGGATCCTGTGCCGAATGACAGGAAAATGGGCCAAGCCCAAATGTGAACTGAGATGCGCCGAGGGCTGCCCACGCCAGGAAGATGGATGCTGGCGCGCCGGGAAGCTCAGGCCGAGAGAATGAGGGTCATCCCTCTATAAGAAGGCTACCCTTCGAACAAAAAGAAAAAAAGGCAGCAGAGAAGAGAAAAAAGGCAACAGAGAAGAGAAAAAAGGCAACAGAGAAGGGGGAGGGGCAACAGAGAAAAAAAAGATGGAAAAGAAAAGAGGGTGGAAGGAGATAGAAGAGTTAGCCACTGAAAGAAAGGGGAAGCTCGAGAGCCCTCCATAGAAACTGAAGAAAAGAGAGGGGCAGAGGCTCGAAGGAAGAGGCCAGGTGGGGTGTGCCGTTCGACGTCCTGAGCAGCTGCAGCTCCTCTTCCCCCTTTCTCCTCTGTCTGAATACTGCTCCCCCTTCTCGTTTGTATCTCTGCTTTCTAGCATCTCTGCTCCCGTAGCACTGAATGCCAATGTAACCCTGTCCTCAGGGATAGAGTCGGTGTATGCTTCTTTTTCTCCCGAGTTGAATTTGTGTACGCCTTTTTCTGATGAAATAGTTAATGAAAGATGGGTTGAGTTCCCCCCGTCATTATTCTTTTGTCTCTGCCTCTGCACTACATGCTATAGATATTGATGGCTGCACATCTATGCATGCTTTACCGTTTTGGCTTTCTGAGTCTGTTGAATGTTCGTTCATCGTATGATTCTTTCAACTTTACACTCACAACGAGAGCCTGAGACAGCCTATCTCATGGCTTCTCGTCTGTGAAACAAGAAAGGACGAATCCGAATCGTGAGGTTTTCGTGCATGGTTCTGCTCCCAGAGAGGCCCCAGAAGGAAGGTCGTCTCCACCCTGGACCATCCTCTCCACGATCGTTAGAATTGGTCTTCAAATTGTTGAACAAACCCTTTTTCTTTAAAATACCCAAAGCCCCTGCCTTCAAACCCCTCTAAAACCTCACTTCAAGAAGCCTCCCGGCGCGAGCACCTCTCGGCGCAAGTCTCGCGCCGAGGGCTTGCCGCGCCGGTTGGGTTTCCTATTTCGCGCCGAGGCCCAACTCCTTCTTCGCGCTGATACCTTTATACCTTCTGGCCACGTCCATGCGTTCGTGCCGATGCTGTCAGGCCATGCCAACCCTACTCATCATACTCTATCCTATGGAGACGCACTATCTCTCCCTCTATCCTCATGGGAGCCATATTAAAGGGGTCATTCCCCCACATTTTATAACCCTATTAAGTCTTGGAGTTCTGCCGCTGCATGTACTACATTGACTGTACAGGGGATATCACAACAGGGGATAAAGCCCCATATGATTTGGATCCCCTGGATCTCGGGCTACGCCCGGCTCTTATTTTGGTTTCCACTCTGATAGTTCGTGAGTGGATGACCTATAATACCCTTTTGGCATACTCCCAAAATAAGGGGAGGTGCTGTCAAAATTCGTTCAGAGGGTTACTCGGTCACATAGTGCGATGTTTTCACCGAAATTATACATTTAGCCCCCAACTGTGTGGCAAAGGGCTGAGCTATATCATCTCATGACACCTTGGTCGCCACAGGGGATATACGTTACAATTACACTATCTCCTCGGACCCCCTGGTGAATGAATCCACCCCCATCTTCTATCTCACCCAATTATTGCCATGGAATCCCCTTGAACTCATAAGAACCCCTCATAATATCGAAAGAAAACCAACAAAATGGCATCCCGGTGCCATCACCTCCTGGCGCAACCTCCTCCTGGCGCCAAACTCGCGCCGGGTGAAGGGCGCGCCGGGAACCTGTCGCGCCGTATGCCCCGCCGTGCCGTCTGCCTATATTTCCAGCCACGCTGGTTGCCCGTCACGCCGGGATCCCCCTCGCGCCGACTCCCATCCGCGCCGTTTCATCTTGTTAACAGCTGCCATCCAAACCCGATGCCTTAACGATCCCATTAGACCCAAATCCAGTCCAAACCCAAATGTTCCATTCCTGTCAACCTCCGTGCCAGCCTTCGTCGCCTTGAGGGAATCATGGTTCTTTACCCAGGTCCACGGGAGATATATTAATGGGGGTTTTACCCCTACATTATACCGAATACGAGGTTTCTTTTGTCACCCCGCTGACCCTCGGAGTTCTGCCACTGCATGTCCTCCAATGGTCCCTTAAGGGGAATATCAACAAACGACATGGTAGCGGACACTGTCCCGTCACATTCAAATCCTTTTGGATCCAGGGCTACGCCCGCCTCTCTTTTGGCTTCCATCCCGACATTTCATGGGTGAATGACCTATATTTCCCTTTGGCATAGCCCCAGACAAGGGGACATGCTGCCGGGTTTGCACTATAACACCGTTATCATGTCCCGCGTAGCACGATTTTCTATGCATGTTTCGCATCCCGTTAGCGGAGTTAGCGTAATAGTCGTATCTCATTTTACCCCCGAGGCATCCTTTCTTGGTAATTAAACAAAGGTTGTCCTTCTTTGGAAGGACGTAATTAACGTCATAGCCTTTATGATATGACAGACTCAGGGTCCTGACACGAATATCACAATCGACTGACTGAGTCAGGTCGAGCGCCCGGTGACTGGCACGCCTAATAAATCTAGTAAAATAAACCTAAACAAAAAACATCCCCATAGCAACCCAACCCTTTTGAAAACCTTGGTTCATGGCCAACTCATAGATGGAGTAGGCCAATTCGTTGAGCTCCTCTTGGAACTCCTAATTGGATACCCTAAACTGCTGCACTACTAGTGTGGCCGCTTCCCTTTCTGCCACGCAGCTTGCCACCTCTGCCCCACTCTTTGTTGCCTCTCTCGCCTTCAGCTGGTCTAGGGCCAAGATCATAGCCTGCTCGGGCCACCGCTTAGACGTCTCCAGCACATGATTCGCCTCCTCGAGAGCCTTCTTATCCCACTCGAAGGCGCTCCTTCTGGCATCCAGATCAGCCAAAGCCTTCTGCAGGTGGGAGGTCGATCTCCCCTGATGTGTCCACATGGCACTCCTCCAAGGCCAACAAATTGTGGGAAATGGAGATCAGCCCGCGGTAGCCTTCTGGCACAAGGGAGTCACGCGGGAAGCCCCTCACCCTCTAATTGTTGACGAGGAGGAGTATTCCTTCCATCAACTCCCGAGCAACCAAGAGAAGGTTGCTACTACTCCCCTCCTAGATCCTCTGCTAGGGGACCCACTACGTAAAGGAAGGGCCAGGGGATGGAATGGCGGCACCCTAACTAACGTGAACAACCCCATCCTTTGGAGAAGAAGTCTGACACAAAGGAGAGGGGGGAGTCCTACTCGGAATCTTCTAGCGAGTAGGAACTGACAGTGAAGCTTTAGCCTTCTTCCCCTTATGCTGTCGTGCCAAGGCCTCCAGCTCCTCTAGGGTTGGACCTCAGCACTTATTCCCCGCCATTGGCTTGATGCTACTCAGTGAAGCTGAAGGAGTGAAGGACAGACCTTCAGATGTGCTAGGCTTGACAGCGCTTGGCGTCTCCTCTTCAGCAGTGCAAGAAGCCCTTCCTACATCCCTGATCTGGTTGAAGACGTAGCCAGAGTAGGAGAAGATGCCTCAGAACTGTTGGATGGCCCTACAAGAGAAGCAACCACCACCTGGACGTTCACCAGTGGTCAGTATCGTAGGCTGCTCGGGGCAAGGGAAACCATTGATAGAGGGTTGCTAGTGGGAACCTCTCCTCACAACGGCTGAGACCCTACCACTATGACTGCACCCAGTAGGACATTAGGGGTGGCTAATTGCTCATGATGGTCATGTAGGCGGGGATCCGTCGACGCCTGCACTAGGTTGGTGTACCGGAGTACAGGCTCAACGATTGGAGTGTCCAAATGTGGCTCGAAGACACCTGAAAAAGCAAGAAGAGCTATCAGTAACTACTCGGGGGGCTGAAACCCATTAGCCTATGGCTTATGTAATGCCCCAGGTTTTTCAGATATTTATCGGATCGCTTTTGAGGGTCCCAGAGAGCGTTTCGTGGTTTACGTGTTTTATTCCCTGACGAGCCTTCGGAACTCTGTGTAGGGTGAACCGTTGCGTTCTCTGACTCCGAGATAATACCGACGCGTTGTGCTCTTTCTGAGAATCACGAAGGTAATTTTTTCGTATTTTTTTGATTTTATGAAATTTCGGGCCAAAAATCGGATTTCTGAAATACTAATATATTTTCTTTTTCCTTTAACCCCCCTTACCCTCTCTCTTTCTCTCTATCACTCTCTCCCCCTCCGTTTTTCTCTTCCTCTCCCTCTCTTTTCTGCGGGCGGCCGACCGCGGTAGGCAGGGGCGAGGCGACGATGGCGCGGGGGCGAGGACAGCGAGAACGGGTCGAGGATCGAGGGATGGTGGCGTGGCAAAGCTTGGCCGCGAGTTTGGGGCATCGGTGACGGTTCGAACGGCGTTTTATTGGTGGATCGGCATCCTCGGCACGCGAAATCTTCGGTGGAGGTAGGGGGACGGATCCTTAACCCTTGTACTTCTTTTCCCGCGAGTTTCGTAGGCCGTGGTGAGTCGAGCGGGGTTATTTCCGCATTTTAGGGGAAATGTGTGATTTTGGGGTGTGAGTCGGATCTTGCGTTTTGATCACATTTTTGGGGTTTAAATGGATTCTCTCGGTGCTAGAGTGGTTTGGGACTAGTTTCCCCTTGTTTTCCCCTTCACATGGGTGTGAACGGGGCATGGAATGAGATTTTTTATGAGATTCACCATTTTCGCGCTCGGGACGACCTAGCGGTCCTTCCAGGGACTGCTAGGCTACCTGGCATCATATGGAGACTGCCAGGGGTCCTCTAGGTTGGTTCGAGCCTTGCGGTCACGCGATAGACTGCCACCGAGCTTAGCGGTCTCAAGCAGACCGCCAACGAGTGTCTAGCGGTCAAGCCATGACCGTTTTTAGGGTTTTGGTCGTTCGGGTTTCTGGTTGGGTAGCGGCCTTGCGACTGACAGCTAGGCGACGCTAGCGGTCAGGCCAAGACCACCACTTGGGGCCTTGCGGTCCAGAGTAGATCGCTAGGCTGGGCCTGCGGTCCAGAGTAGACTGCTAGGCTGGGCCTTGCGGTCCAATGGAGGACAACCACCCTGTTTCTGTGCTAGTTGTGTTCCGTGCATCATGTTGACCCCGGTCGACCCAGTTATGACCCAGTGGTCGACCTTCCGTCTCGTTGATCTCCCGGAGATCCTGTGGGTTCTGTGTCCTTATTTTTGGGGTGTCTAGAGGTACCATGTTATCTCGATAAATGTGCCCATGGACTTTGAGGGTTCGGGTGACCCCGCGTGTTTCGAGCTTCTGTATTTTCACTAGATTGAGTCGCCGTGGGTCGACATGAGTGCGGTGGGGTTTCCCCGCACGTCGTGGGTTTCTCTGAGAAGGGATTTCTGTGTGGGCCGTGTGTTTGGCCCTTGGACTATGAGTCCAGTTAATTAACCAGCCTGGGGCTGGAGGTTTCCCAACTTTTCCCTTGGATAGGGAATTGTCTCGACGGCTTGTGAGTTACCTCGGTGTTCGTGCTACAGTGGTTTCAGACCTAAGGATAGGCCAGATTGATGGCGTGGAGCTGTCCTTGTACGACGGTCTTGACCTGAGTCGTGTGACTCAAGGACCGTTGGGTTTGGTAGGTCTGTAGACACGCCAAAATTGACGCTATGTTGATCAAATCTCATGTCACCATGTTAACGCCCCAAAGTGAACTTCAATATTTCTATAATATAAAGTTTTTCTATTTTTGTGATTTATTCTTGCATTTTTGGAATTCACGACTTGAAGAGGGGCGTTATTTAAACAGCGACCTAATCTGGGGCGTGTTATTAAGAATGGACGACCACAGGGAAGGGCGTCAATTCCTGGTATTTTACGAGTCCCACCCCGATTGAAATCAATGATTAACGTCCTTCCATAGGGCGTGTTTTTGTTTAACACCTTTGCTTCAGGCGTCTCTTTACAATTTTTCAAATTAAGAAGGTTTTGTTGCCACAATTAAATCCAGGTAGTGACGCCTTTATCCCGGTCGTGTTTTGAATTAACGCCCTGGAGGTGGTCGTCAATTTGTAATTGACGCCCTTTTGTAGGTCGTGTCTCACCCTTTCGTGTTCTGCTTAAACTCACCATTCCTAAAGAGTTCCCTGCCTTTCTTGATCACCTTGCTCGATCTGGGAACTAGACTCCTTGCCATTGACGACCACTGCCTATTCTTATCTTCTCAAATTTGTGATTATCTATGATCGAGACCCTATATAAAGATGCCCTGGTTGATCTCACGTGAGGTTAGATACACACACACGCAGAGGTTACGGGTGCAAGGTTAGAAGCAGAGCTGTTAAGAAAGAATCGTGAGTTGTGAGTTGTTACAGAGGTTAGACGCACATATACATACAGAAGCTCTCTGCTTCCTCCTGCTGCCGCATCCAGAGTGTTTTCCCTTTACTGTTTACAGGAACAGCAGGGATCTTTTCTTATCTTCGTTTGTTGTCTTCATTCATCTCAGTTCATCATCGTATAGCTTTTTCCTTGCATTAGTTTTTCATTGCATCTCTTTTCCTCTCCCTAATTCTCTAGGGGTTTTAAAACAAACAAAAGGTGCATACTTTATGCTCTTCTTTCATCACCATCTTTCATCTTTGGATTGATACTACACTCACGTTTGGCTGATCTCCATTTCTTTTATTTGTTTGTTCTTTGTTCAAAGGTAATCAAAGAGGAAAAACCCCCTTCATCGGCCGGCCGATAGAAGGTGGAGGAAGGAATCCACATCCATCCCGCATCCTATTATCACCAGGTATTCGCGATCATCTTTTCTTCTTATTGAGGTAACCCCTCTGGCGATCACTCTCCTTAGTAGCACCACGTGCTCTTTTACTCCCTTTTTCATTATTCTTCTTATGCATATGCTTATTTTTCTTAAAAGTGGATTGTTTTCCATGATTCACAAATTGGCGATCATGGTGGGACATCCACTATTTTTCTGTTGATTACCCCTTTCCTATTGGCACCCACGCGTGCCCTTTCCCATTGGCACCCACGTGTGCCCTTTCCCCTTTGGCACCGACGCGTGCCCTTTCCCTTTGGTACCCACAGTACCCCTCCTTTGTGCCCCACGGGCACCCTCCACTGTGCACACTGCACACTCCCCGGGATCAGCCAGCTTGTGATTAATCTATTGCTATTTTTTGAATTAACGCCTTTCACAAAGGCACCTTTTTATTTAACGCCTTCATCCAGGGCGTCTGTTTTCTGTTTAACGTCTTCCACGAAGGCGTCTTTCATCATATCTGCTGCTTCTGTGAATTTGCGCCCTCCCCTCGGGCGTCTTTTTATTTGGCAGCGCCTCGCACCAAGGCGCGTTTTTCATAGATCGTGCGCACCACTCACATTTGACGCCCTCTGTCAGAGGCGTCTTTATCATATTTAGCTCCCCACATCAAGGCGCGTTTTTGCGTTGTCTGTGAGCCTCTCCCAGTGATTCACGACAGCTACGCTGTCGTCTCTTTTATTGATAGCGACTGCCGCTACGTTGCCTCTTTCCTGTGTGTTTACAGAGCTTTGCTGTTTCTATCTATTCCTGCTGGATTCATACTTACATTGATTATTTGATTATATTGCTGTGATTGGCTTATCTTATACTGCATTTTGTGGCATTTTGTTGAGAGACCTCCTCTCTCTACACTAGGATTCCACACACCTCTCTTGGAATCGGGACAACCCTCCATTGAGCATTCCGTCTCTTTGGACCGGAAATCCCTTTTCCAAGACCTCCGTAAGTCCCCGCACCCGTGGATTCCCTCACAGACGTTGGGCTGGTTGTACCTTTGAAGTACCCAGAGTTTAGAGAACCTATCGCTGGTAAGAAGAGAGAGAACCTAGTTAACCCGGAGACTACATTTGGACCCAAACTAGGTTTCACTTTGCAAAGAGGAGTGAATTATTCTCCAATTTAACTCACTCTAATCTCAAACATAACACTAAAATCTTGCGTTCATCTCAACTTGATTGCATAAACTTGGTTGGGTTGATTTGCTTAAGCTTGTTTCGATTGGGTGATTGATTGTGTGATAATTCCTTCATAAAGCTTTCTCTCTTTTTAAGCATGCAACTCCGTTCAGGTAAGATTATCAACATGGCAAGCTACGGATATTCCTATGATGATGTGGAGGAGAATGTTTTTGGTCAATCCTATGAGGTTCCCCAAGATTCTATCTATCATGAGGGGAATTACCCTCCTCCTCATTCTCATTATCCTCAAGTTCATGTGGTTGATACCACTACTCAAGAGGTTGTGCCCTCTTCTCAGGCTTTACCCTCCAACACTTCGGGGAACCCCTCCCCATCTTTCAATGTTACTGATTTGATTAATGCTCTATCTCAATTAGATGACTCCCAGCGGCAGGCAGTTCAGGCCGCTTTGAAAGGGAAGTCCGTTCCCTCTTCATCCTCCAATCCCCCTCCGGCCGAGCGTGGCCATCACCTCACTAATGACCAAGCGGTCTTGCACAAACCCCCCTCTTGTCCACCAACGCCTGGTGCGGCCATGCCGGCCCAACAGGCAAGCTACTCAGCGGTTAGGCCTCAGTTTCTCCAACCTCCCCGAATTCTACGGACGCCTATACCGAATTCTTTCATTCAAAATCCGGCCCCGGTCGAGTCCGACACCAATGTTCTACTGCTCCAAAAGTTGGCCAGCATGGAAGAGCAACTTAAGAAAGTTACTGCAGCCAAGAATGCCCCGGAGATCTCTCTCCCTGCACTGCCAGTTTTTCATCTGCCGCCTTCTGAGATGCCGAATTTTCGGCGATACAATGGAACTGGCAATCCTTTTATTCATTTGAAGGATTTCATGTACGAGACCTCCTTTTGGCAAGATAATAAGGCCTCTTTGGCTTATTTGTTTAGAAGATCTTTAGAGGGGCCAGCCCTCGAGTGGTTTTATTCCTTGGAACCCGCAGATGCCAGCAATTTTGATGTGGTTCAAAGGAAATTCTTGCAGAAGTACAGGGACCGGGTTGGACCCTCCCTTTCAGTTACAGATTTGGTTGCAGAGAAAATGAAGCCCGAGGAGGACTTCATAATATTTGCTGATAGGTGGCGATCAATGGCCGAAAAGTTGAAAGATATGTTGTCTGAACTGGAACAGGTTAAGATGATTATATCCAATGCAACCCCTCAGTTCCGGCACATATTAGCCATGAACAGATTGACAACCATGGAGGAGCTCTATGAAAGAGCTCGTTATATTCAAACCCAAATGAAGGATTCACCCATCATGGGCATGTTTGAACCAAAGCCAAAGTTGTTCAAGAAAAATACAAATGTCAACAATAGCGGGCCCACGACTGAGGGCACCGTCATCAATGAGCAGGTTGGCGCGGTCGGCAACCCCACACCTTTTCGCCAATCTAACCCACGACCCCCGCCACCTCCATCACAAGGCACCCTCTTCAATCCACCCCCACAACACCAATTTACTCCTCAACCTTCCCTTGCTCCTCCACAAAACCAAGCGCCCCACGCAGATCCCTCAGCTCCGTAACAGTACCACCAAATTCCGCCACCCACTAACTATGGCCCGCAACAACAACAGCAAAGGAGACCACTTGGCCCCAAAAGGGCCCATTATCCGCCATTGCCAGAAAGTCTCCTAGACATATTCAATGCCTTGATGGCTGCCAATTTGCTCATGCTACCAAAGGAAAGGGCCGCGTGGCCCGCTAATGTTGACACGTCCCGCTATTGTGTTTTCCACCGCTCTCCTGGCCATAATGTCGACCATTGCTTCCATTTCAAGGATTATATTTATGATTTGAATGACCAGGGTGGCATTAATTGGGACGAGATGAGACAGTTCATCGCCACCATGAAGGTAAGAAAGCCTCCTCGGCAACAGCAGGCTCAGCAGCCACAGCAACCAGCTCCACAGCCGCAACAGTAGGCTCCAGCACCTCAGCAGGATATGGGGATTGTCCAAAATCCATTACCGGAGCACCTGCCGAATCAGCACGTGAACCTTGTCACGTCTCTCCGTGAGGTGGAGAGAGGACAGGGATGGCATGAAGAAAACGCCTCTATCGGGGCATTTAATCATAATCCAAATCAACCTCCGTGCCTTTTGCGCATGCTTCCTTCTTCTTCTACTCCCCAATTGAGCCGAGCTCTTCTGCGTCCCGTTAATCCACCTGCTACCACCAATTCTCCATCTTTGCCAACCCGATCTCTCCTTACCCGCTTACCGCCTCTACAGCCTACCACGCAACAAACCCCGCCATCCACCACCAACCCTTCACCTTCGCCGTCTAGACCACTCCTTATCCGCCCACCACCCACGCCTGTCACATCCACCACCACCACTCCACCACCGGTAAAGATCCCTCCACCATCAGTTCCCCCATCTTTTATACCCAGATCTCTCTTCATTTCGTTCACTAACCCTTCCCACGCTTGGGCGCCCCTTCCTACTCCTACGCCTCCTGCGGGGGCTTCTTCATTGAACTCCTCACCAACACCCCTTACAGGAGCTCCTTCTTCAAACACCCCTCCGCCGCTTCTTAACGCCAATACACCCTCTCCTTCCAATCCTCCCGTACTTGCCCCGACAGAGGCACGGCAGAACGTGGCACCGCTCCGCAGTGGACGGATGTTCCACTGTATTTTCCCTCAAAGAGAGCAAGAGCCCGTGCAGGGGCCGAATGAACAAGAGCAGGAGCAAGAGTCCGTGCCCGGCACTCAGTATGATTTGTTAAAGCATCTTGACCGAACTCCAGCAAGAATTTCCATTTTAGAACTGATCAAGAGGTCAGTCACTCACCAATTAGCTTTGAAGGAATATTTGCAGAAGGTCATGGTCAATGAAGACATTCCGGTCAAGCAGATAACCACAGTATTAACGCCCGCTAGCAGTCAGCCGGCGATTACTTTTCATGAGCATGAACTAGCACCACTCTCAGCAAGGAAATATGCTCTGTGCATCACGGTTGATATTAATAAGGTGGCGGTGAAACAATGTCTAGTGGACACTGGGGCATCTATCAATGTATTGCCGCCGAGCACTTTGAAGATGTGCGGCATTCCTGAAAACCTGATTCGGCCATCTACCATAACAGTCACAGCATATGACAATACCAAGAAGCCTCCTCTAGGCATGATCACATTAAAAGTCAGTTTGGGTCCGGCTACAATCACAGCAGACTTTCATATCTTGGACATGGATCCAACATTCAATGGCATTCTGGGCCGCCCCTACATTCAACAGCTCGATGCAGTGCCCTCCACAAATCATCAGTGCCTTAAGTTTCCACACAAGGGCCGCATTATCAAAGTTACCAGTATCCCAATTCTGCCAGAGGAAGATATACACTTGGCTTCATCTGTTCCTTCCACTTGGCCTGCCAACAAGCCGTTGCTGTCAGTGCTAGACCTCCCTCACCCACTGCCAATGTCGCCCGAGACAGTCACGATAATTGCTATGACACCCTTGCCTTCCAAGGGGAAGAAGAAGAAAAGCATGATAAACACCCCTGGCTGGAAAATTCTAATGAAAATGGGGTATCAAAACGGCAAAGGTCTGGGTGCCAGTTGTCAAGGTAGGACTAGGCCTATTAACCCTCAGAGATTGATTATACGAGGCGGCCTGGGCTACAAAGGGCCGGGCAAAAATGAAGATGAACCATGGGCAGTTATGACATCCACCTTGAAGACAGATCGCCAGCCGCTTACTTGGACATTGAAGACACATTTTGTCACAGGTGGCGTTCAGAATCATGAGCAGACTACAATAATCACCTCCATTCTAGACTGTCAAGATGTTCATGCGAGATAGTTTGCTCGCCATATTGCACCATTGGCCACTTATAAAGCCCTGGAGTCCTTAAGGCCTGATAAAAGAAGGAAGATGGATGATCCAGAGTGTGATTGGTACAGATGGTTCTATATGCATGATATTACTATTGCCTTGAGCCGTCTCTTTATGCCGACTGATCCGGAATGGCCGCCACTGATCCATGACTTAATTGAAAAGCCGGCTGTGATAACAGACAAAAGGCAGTTGCTGAGTGATTATACGGACACTGGAGAGCCAGATGTTCCATATGAAGAAGGATTTACAATAGACAGGCTGTGGGCCGGCCTTTTCACTCTCACTTCTATGCATCAGTCTCTTCTAGCTTCTCTACATTCTCAATTGTTCTCTCGCGTGCCGAGACCGCCGCCAATTATGATCAGCTTTTCTTCATATTCATTACAAGTTTCTCTCCCGATTCCTCCCTTGCTCCTCGAGCAATTCTCCAAACTCTCCATCACACCCCCGCGCGGGTCATCTCTGATTCAATCTTTCTCCAAACTTTCAATCTCCACTCCTCCTACTATTCTCCCTTCACATTGCTTTCTTCTAGAAAAGGAAAATAAAAATGAAGATAAAGATAAAAACGAAAAAAAATGCCAAAATTCCAACTCTTCAATCCTCCATCTCCGTTGAGGAGACTTCTTATCTCTTTTCCGAGTGTGTCCCGACCCAGGGGCCACTCTTCCATGATTCATTGATAAATCTTTTTTCCCCCTCTGGTGAGGGGTCTCCTTCTGTACCTCCTTCTGTATCCACTTCTTCACCTCCTTCCTCCTTTTCAGCTTATTCTAATCAAGCTAGTTGTTCCTCTTCTTCTAATAAAATTCATGGGGTAGATTTTCATAAGAAATCCAAGGGTAAGCAGATTCCGCGTAGATTTTTGTTGGAATTAGCCAGAAGGTGCCAGGCTTGTTTAGCTCTTCCCGAATTTTTGGAAAATCCGATTATCCTGCCAGAATTGGAATATGAGGGTACTTGTGCTTCTTATAAGGGTTTTGGTGTCTATGAAATCATGAATGATGAAGACCCTATTGAAGAGGGGGATGAAAGTTATGAAGAATATGAGGACGAGGCTGATGCTTTTGCCAGTGGCATGAGAAGATTTGATGAACCATCAGCCTTAGTAGAAGAGCCTACCAAAGAAGTTAATTTGGGTACGGAAGAAGACCCTAGGATTGTCCTCATCAGCAAGAATTTGCTGCCCTCCGAAGAGGAGGCGCTTATTTTGGTACTTCAAGAATACAAGGACACGTTTGCGTGGAGTTATGAAGATATGCCTGGATTAGACCCTGCGCTCGTTGAACATCGGCTTACACTTAAGCCAGGGTCTGTCCCGGTCAAGCAACGGTTGAGGCGTTTCCACCCTAACATGGCTTTAAAGATGAAAGAAGAGGTCGACAAGCTTCATAAGGCTAGGTTTGTTAGAGTTGTCCTCTATCCTAACTGGGTGGCTAACATCGTCCAGGTCATGAAGAAAGATGGAAAGGTTCAGATTTGTATAGACTTTCGGGACCTCAACCGTGCGTGTCCTAAAGATGACTTCCCCCTCCCTCATATTGATGTTCTGATTGATAATACGGCAGGATTTGAGACTCTCTCTTTCATGGATGGATTTTCAAGTTACAATCAAATTCGTCTGGCTGAAGAAGATCAGGAGAAAACATCATTCACTACACCATGGGGTACTTACTGCTATGTGGTCATGCCTTTTGGACTCAAGAATGCTGGAGCCACCTATCAGAGGGCTATGATGGCAATTTTTCATGATATGATTCATATTTATATTGAGGTGTATGTGGATGACCTGGTAGTAAAATCAAGAATAAGGATTGAGCATCCTGGGGTTTTAGCTAAAGTCTTGCAAAGATCACGAGAATATCAGTTGAAAATGAACCCCAAAAAGTGTGTATTTGGTGTTTCATCAGGGAAGTTGCTTGGATTTATTGTCAGCAAAAGGGGAATTGAAGTTGATCCCAATAAGGCAAAGGCCATCAGAGACATGCCTCCTCCCAAGAATTTGAAGGAAGTTCGAGGATTAATCGGGAGGTTACAATTTATTCGCCGCTTCGTCTCCCAGCACTCACAAAGATGTAGGCCGTTTTACGAGCTTACTAAGCCGGGAGTCAAGTTTAATTGGGATGACAAGTGTCAGGCAGCTTTTGACGGATTGAAGGATTATCTGGCCAGTCCTCCTGTCCTGAGGCCGCCAATTCCAGGCAAACCGCTTATCCTCTATGTTTCTGTCCTGGATGACTCTGTGGGTGCTGTCCTAGCTCAAGTGGACGAAGAAGGGAAGGAGAGGGCAGCATACTATTTGTCTAAACTTCTCAACCCTTGTGAGCAGAGGTACTCAGCCATGGAGAAGACTTGCACTGCTTTAGTCTGGGTAGTTCAGAAGTTAAAACATTATTTCTTAGCTCACGAGGTTCACCTCATTGCTCGCATGAATCCGATTAAATTCCTTCTTGAAAAATATGTTCTTACCGACCGATTGGCACGCTGGCAAAGCTTCCTTTCACAGTTCGACATCACTTACATTCAACAGAAAGCAATCAAATGTTATGCCATCGCCGAACATCTTGCTCACCACCCTCTCCCTCGATTTGATCCTGTCAATTCAGAGTTCCCAGATGAAGAACCAATGTCCATTAATCAACCCCACGATCCTATGTGGACATTACATTTTGATGGAGCTCTAAATTCCCAAGGAAGAGGGATCGGCATGGTTCTTTTAACACCAGAAGGGGTCACCATCCCATTTACTGCTCAGCTTACTTTCCCTGTCACAAACAACATAGCTGAGTATGAGGCTCTTTTGGCCGGCCTTCAAACCGCTCATAGATATGGTGTTACCCAATTACGAATTGTTGGTGATAGTCAGCACATTCTGCGCCAGGTGCTTGTCAAGTGCCGGACTATCAATCCTAAGCTCAAGCCCTACCAAGAACTTGCTTCAGCTTATGCCAAACTCTTTACCAAGTTAATCTTCATTCATGTTCCTCGAAGCCAGAACATCATAGCCGACGCTCTTGCCTCTTTGGCCTCTGCTCTAGTCTTCCGTCCTGAGCGTGATTTTCATGTTCCTCTCATTCATCAGCGTGACACTCCAGCTATTAAGGATCGTGCATTCCTCGATATTAGGGATAAGGTGCTCGAGAAGGTCAGGCGGAGTGAAGCTCTTAAAGGCAAAGAGGTCATGCTATTGGATTGGCAAGAAGAGTTGGCTGATGAAGAGAAACCTTGGTATTATGAGATCGCCAGATATTGCAATGATCAGTCCTATCCCGAGGAGGCCACAACAGAAGAGAAGAAAGCAATTAGAAGAGTGGCTCAACGTTATGTTTTGGTTGGAGGTGTGCTCTATAGAAGAGGGCTCACGGGTGTTTTATTAAGATGCCTCGACGATGATGAATCTTGGAAGGTTGTGGAAGAGGCGCATTCTGGAGTGTGTGGTGGTCATGTGAACAGCCAGATGCTAGCTAAGAAGATCCTTAGGCTAGGTTTCTATTGGCCAACTCTAGAAGAGGATTGCTCCATCTATGTTCGAAGGTGTGTTAAGTGCCAACTGCACGCCGACAAAATTCATTCTCCTGCTTCTTCACTCCATCCTATGTCCTCCCCATGGCCTTTCTCCATGTGGGCTTTTGATATCATTGGACCTCTTGGTGATTCGAACCTCCTGACCAAGCAAAAATCATTCATCCTCATGGCAACGGAGTACTTCACCAAGTGGGCGGAAGCGGAAGCATTCGTGGAGATCAAAGCATCAACTGTCTGCAAGTTCATAATGAAGAACATCATCGCAAGGCTCGGCATCCCGAGTACCATCGTCACCGACAATGGACCTCAATTCATCTCTCAAGAGCTCAAGGATCTCTGCAACAGGTATAACATTGCATTGCATCATTCTTCTCCCTATTATCCGCAGGGCAATGGCCACGCAGAGGCCACTAATAAAACTTTGATCAAAATCGTTAAAAAGACGTGTGAGGCTAATAAATTTTCAGATTGGCCAGACAAGCTAGTTGAAGCTCTCTGGGCCTATCGCACTTCCATTCGTACCCCTACTGGGCAAACCCCTTTCGCCCTTACTTATGGAATGGAGGCGGTAGTCCCTTATGAGATTCTCATTCCATCTCTGCGAGTACAATTGGACAAGGAACTCTCTATTAATGAGCGTCGCGATTCACTCCTTGCCCAATTGGAACTCCTAGATGAGAAGCGTCTGGTCGCCGCTGACCATGCGCGCATTTATCAAAACAGGCTGTCACGTTTTTATCAAAAGAAAGTAATTGAGAGAAAATTCAAAGTCGGTGAGATGGTAATCAAGAGAATCTTCGTAAAACCTGGTGGACCCGGCTCAAAACTCCAACCAAACTGGGAAGGACCATTCGTCATAAAAGATGTTTATCCTGGCAATGCTTATAAACTGATTAATGCTGAAGGACAAGAGCTAACTCATCCTTGGAATGGTCTGTACCTTAAGAAATACTACCCCTGATCCAAAGTTCAAAACAAAATATAGAAATTTTCCAAAATCCAAAAAAATAGAAATTCTCCAAAAAGAATGAAATTTTCAAGATGGTTGCCATGATTGTAAGGACGCAAGGTCCGAAAGGTTAAAATTCAGTATTCATTCATCAGTCTTGTTAACTCAAAATGGGGTCGACACCCACACGCACTACACGCTTACCCTTGAACTCAAGCGGTGCAAAATCCGATGGAAAGTCAAAACCTGACTAAAGGTGAAGACAATACCCATTCTTTTCCTCTTCGGCCCATAAGGGAGGAAGGAAGGTCTCGGGGTAGACCCGCCAAGCCTATCCGCCGCCCTAGTAGGTGGAAGTCAGGGCCCAAAAGGGAACAAATGCCACAAAGCCCAAGTATAATTAGGTTTTTTTTTCATCAATGCAAATCAGTCTCGAAGTGAGTCAAATCGTGAAAGAAAAGCATGTCAAGAGAGGCAAAGTCCCCGCAAGGAAAACCTTGGGCGTATGCATGCAATATAAAAGAGGCAAAAGGTAATAAAATTTCCCTATGCCAAAGACCGAACCCCAACAGGCATAGGGTAGGAGAGGTAGTTTTACCTTAAGCTTTTCAGAATCCCTTATGGGCTTCCTTATATTTTCTTCCATCTCTTTCTTGGTGGTAAGTCATAAACCAGCATAATGGTCGAGGCTGACCCAGGAAATTGCACCGGGCGAGATCTTGCGTACAAGTTTAACCACTGGCACGTCGACCCCCTTTTGATTAATCAAGAAAGGTCAATGAATCCTCAATGATGACCGTGTAGGACCCAGTGCCCTAGTAGCTTTGTCAACCTAATACTGAAAATAGGAAAATTAACGCCTTTGAATGAGGCGCCTTTTCTGAAATTAATGCCTGTGGAGAAGGTCGTCCTTTTTTAAATAACGCCCTTGTGTGGGCCGTCTTTTCAACAAAATTCAAAAACGTTTTTCAAATTCACGCCGTCACCTAGGGCATCTTTTGTTTGAATAACGACCTAATCTAAGGCGCGTCTTTTGAAAAATAATAAAAATAAATATAAATATAAATATAAAAGGAAAAGAAAAGAAAAGAGGAAATGGGGTTTATTCGTCATGTGCGTGGTTGCATTATTGCATAGGGCATCTTGATTATTATTTGCATACGTGTGCTTGCGTGTTGCATCTCCCTATCTTGGTTATTTCATTTGCCTTATTTGATTAAAGGCTTGGCCCCTTGACCCGCTATCCAGGTCAAAAGTAAAGGCACCTCTTGCTTATTGAGCAAGGGGCCAAGTCGAACAGATGAATTAACCTGTTTATTCAAGTTTGGACCACAGCTGCAGGTACAGGGCAAAGTAAGGTAAAACAAAGAACGTGAAAAAGAAGCAAAGTACACAACCACAAGTACACAACTACACAAGTGCTCAGGTAACAAAAAATGCCAATCTCATATATATATACATCATGAATATCTGAGTACAGGTGTGAGGGTGGAGGAGTACAAGTAAGTCTCTCAGCTCTCGCCTCCACCCTCCTCTCTCCTACTCTCTACCTCATCCTCGCCATCCCGAGGAGGCGCTGGTGGAGGGGGCATGGGCCTACGTGAAGAAGATGGAACTCGAACCTGGCCCCCTGCCTCGCTCCTCTCTCGAAGAGAAGAACCCACCACAAAGGTGGAGCTGGTGAAGGAGTACCCCGCAGCACGCGCTCGCTCACGCCCTCGCTGGAGACGCTCCTCTGACGCTCGTAGCTGCTCCTGGGTGACGGCCAGCTGCGTTCTCAGGTCTATCAGCTCACACTCGCGCGCCGCCACCTGCTCCTGGTACTGGGCACGGTCCATCTGCTGCTGCTCGTAGTGCCGGTCACGGTCCGCCAGGTGCTCCTCTCGCTCTCGAGTGCGCTCCCTCCACTCCAGCTCAAGAGCAACCCGCAACTCTGCCACGTCCTGAGGCAGCTCCTCCCGTCGCCTCAGGGACCTCTCCAGCTCTGTAATCCGCTGCTCGCGGATCGCCAACTCTGTCCCGGCCAAGGCAGCCTGGGTACGTGCCGCCTGTAACTGTTTGGTCTGTAAACAGGTAAACAAATCATCAGTTCCACAGTTCAATAATTCATGAAATGAGCAATACATGGCTGAAAGTAAAACTCACCTGGGCAGTCATTGCCTGCTGTCCCTCGCAGACGCAAGTGAGAGCGGCTCGAAGCTCCTCAGTCTGAAAAATGAATTTCATTAGTACACAATACAATATATAATCAATAATTGAATGAGGTTTGAGTTTTGGAATTTACCCGTGAGGCGAGGTCGCGCTCTGCAGCCTCGGCCCGTGTGACCGCTCCCGCTAGCTGCTCTGCTAGTGCGGTCACCTCTGCACTGGGTCCCCTCGAGCTGGAGGCTTCCCCCGTGTCTCTCCCTACTGCTCCCTACTGGGCACGCTGCATTTATTGAGATTGTCAGTGGCTAATCATCAATAATTCAACAAAAATTTATTTGCATATAGAAATAATTTAAACACTCACTAGGGTCTCGAGGTCGGCCCGTGTGGCAGCTAGCTGGTCCTCCAGGCTGTGTAGATGGGTCTGTGCATCCATCGCCGCTATGTCCCGTGCATCCTGCATCCATTTCACATTAGTCACATAAAAGAAATACATAAGCATTTGCATTTAGTTTAGAAGCAATTGCATTCATACATACCCCTAGGACCCTCATCTGGGGTCAGCCGGCGTAAACCTCCCAGTAGCGCCGGAGGTACTCGGAGCTGTCAGTCGCCCGCGAGGTGACTCGGGTCCCGCCTCGCCGCCAGTCGGCGTACTGGTCCTCGAACCGCACCCTCCAGTCGATCGCCTTAGTGCGACCGCGCGTCTTCTTCCCGATCCCTCGCGGCTCCCCGACCTCTATCCACTCCTGGTGTAGGCCCAGGGTCCTCATCACCAGTCTAAGCCGTAACGGCTCGATCTCGCTCAAGCAGTGAACCCAAAGCTCATGCTCAAAGCGAGGTCGCCCTGCTACGACCCATGGCTGGCCCTCGTCGGTCATCCCCTCATAAGGCCTCCATCGCACCTGCATCCATGAACATGCATGTCATCTCATCATAATCATAATAAATTCAAATAAACATAAAAAATGCATAACATTCATACCAGCGAGGGGGGGAAGTCTCGGAACTCTCTCCGTATCACCCACAACTCGTAGCCGAGTGGGGCACCGAAAACGACTGGCAACCAGTGCCGTGCTAGAGGGAAAAGTCCCTCACCTCCTGGCCGTGGGTCGGTGCACCCCATGGGCATGTACAGATGGCTCCAAACCTGCATCCATGCGTTGCATTAGTGAGGCATTCACATGCATAAAAAAGAAGAAAAAATAAAGAAAAAAAAGGGAAAAAATATATAAGTGCATACCTGAAGAAAAGGTGAGAAGCCACTAACGGTCGTCTCTCGTCCTGTCCCCGTGGACAGGTCGGCTAGTAAGTGCGCCAGCAGCGTCGCTCCCCAGGCGTATCTGCCGACTCCCTCTAAGTCCTCGAGGATCCCTAGGAATCGGCAGTTGATGACGTCGCCCTTCGTGCCGAGCAATAGCCTCCCGAGCAGCAGCAGTAGAAACCTCCTCAAGTCCCGGTCTGCTCTCTCCCTGTCAGTCGGGTCCTGGCAATAGACTGCCCTAGCCCCCTCGGTTAACCTCTGTGAGAACTGCTCTAAGGACTCCCCTGACCTATGCCTAGCATCCCCTAAGCCCATCACTGTAGTCAGGTCGGTGCGGAAGATAGTCCTACACTCGCTAGGTGTCTCGTAGACCATCTCTAATCCTAGCAGTCTCTGGGCAAGCTCGGTATAGTCTGGTAAGGTGATCCCGCTCACAGCCTCCCCGTCTACCCTAAGTCCCGTGATCCTAGCAACATCCTCTAGGGTAGGGACCATATGACCCCAAGGCATCAGGAATGCCCGGCTAGTCCTATCCCACCTCTCCCTCAGAACCTGGATAAGTGGTAGGTCGGGTCTGACTGGCTCTATGGTAAGGAAAGCCCCGAACCCCATAGCATCTACCCTCGCTCGCTGGAACTCGGGGAGGCCATGATATGCTGCTCGGACCATAACCCACGAGATGCGCGTCCTCATCAACCCCTGCATGCATAAAAGAAAGAATTTTGTTTGAGGGTATGAATTTTTATGTGTAAATTCACTTAATTGCCTTGGTTTGAGATGTTGATGATTGATTTAATTAACGACGGCCCTTGGGTCGTGGCTTGTTTAATTAGCGCCCCTGAGGGGGGCGTGGTTTCTAAGGAAGCTTTGAATTAACGACCTACGCAAGGTCGTTGTTTATCTAAGAGATGCCCCGGTGGGAGGCATGGTTTGAAATTGATTTCTAAATTCCCAAAGGTTTTTTTAATTGACGCCCATCTCAGGGTCGTCATTTTCTTGAGTAACGCCTCTAACGGGGACGTTTTTCTTAAAATAAGTTTTTGGGCCTAAAATATATTATGGTTTTGTTTAAATGGACGACCATCCCTATGGTCGTTTTCCGTTGATTGACGCCCCGGTAGGGGGCGTGGTTTTCCTAGGGTTTCAAGGTTTTTATGTGCGAAATTGAAATAAATAAAAATACATGCTTTTAAAATAAATAAAAATAACATGAAAATAAGTAGCATGCTGGCAAACATGATGGAATTAAAAATGACGACATGCTGCAGGGCATGGTTTTCATGCCATTAATCATAATTAACGACCCAATGTGGGACGTTGTTTTAATTAACGACACCCCTAGGGGCGTCTTTTGACTGTGGCTCTGGTTTTCTCATGCCCGAGGGCTATGGAAATGGAAGAAATAAAACAAAAATGGAAAATAGGGTATGGGGAGCTTACCTTCTGGCGTTTGGGTCCCGTCAACTCTCCCCGGAGTTCAGGCCTTGGCTGACGTGGCCGCCGGACTTGGCCGCGGCGAGGCACGACCACCGTCGGTGGTTGTTCTTCTTCCCGTTGTTCTCCTTCTTCTTCTTCATCCCCTTCCTCTTCTTCATCTTCTTCGTCATCCTCGTCTTCTTCCTCACGATCGCCTGCTTCTCCTCCTTCTTCGTTGTGTTCGTTGTCGCCGGCCGCCGCCTGTTGACACCTGGAAAATGAACAAGGGTGAAAACATAATTAAAAAGAGGGTCGGACCAACAGTGAAAGACCAATGATGAAGCTCATCAACTGTCTACCCGGCTAAAGCCCTTGTCGGCAAAGCTGATGCCCGGTGCCAATGTCACTCAGACGGCAGCACTGATAAAGCAGCAGTCACTCGACTGATGAGACCTTCCAGCCCTTTAATGAGAGATGTACTACCGTTTCGTCCAAGAATCCACGGATGATATGTCAGGGTAAGTCAGATGTCGGCTTACTGACAGATGTAATATGAGATGAAGATGAAGCCGGTACCGGCAGATGAAGATTGCAAAGGCTTTTACAAAGTCAGAACAGAAGAAGAATGGTCTCCACAGATTATATACCCGGCTGAGGTCTTCCCAGACTAAAGCTGATGTCCGAGCTCGTCACCATTCAAGTGACGGTGTTGATAAGATGATACCCGATTTTGTCACCATTCAGATGGCAATACCGATGAAACCCCTGTCTACGGACTGATGAAACCCCTGTCTACGGACTGATGAAAACCGTAATGATGATCTCGATACAAGATATGTCATCAATGAAAGGCCCTTTCGGGTGATGATGCACTTAAAAATTCCCAAGTGGGCCTGTGTGAAGGTCACGCCGAGAGCCTATGGTCGAAGCCCAAAGCTACGCCGAGAGGTGGGATTCGAGCGCGTCGGGAAGCCCGTTTCAAGCGCGCCGTGATAGTATCTGCCGAGAAGGAAAAGGAGGATGGACATAAAAACCCTCTTCCTTCGAACGAATAGGGGGCGGACAAAAAAAAAGAAGAGAATAGAAAAAAGAGAACATGATAGAAGAATAGAAAAAGAATAGAGAGGGAGTCTTGCCAGGAGAGAGAGAGACCCCCCCTCGGCTGAGAGAAGAGAAGAAGCAGAAGAAAAGAAGAAGAAAAGGCTCCAGGTGGGCTGCTAGGGGGCGGGAGAGGAGTCAATGCTCCACCCTCCCCCTCCCCCCCATGTTCGCTGATCCTTTTTCATTGTTCTCCGTATGTAGTAGTCCAAGTCTTAGTGCTTCGATTATTCATATGATTCCCCCTGTTCCTCCCCTTTATGTTTCTCGGCTTTAGTCCTGCAGTCGATGTAAATAATGGTAGTGGGATGAAATAAATGCAGTTGCCGTGATGGATATTAGGCAATATGAGCTTCCCCTGTCTCTATACGCATGCGTATTGTTTGTCTGAATGCCCCATGGGCGGAACGATTCAAGCTTCAGAGTTGAGTCTGTTCTTAGAGCAGGGATGAAGATAGAACTCCCACCCCTGTTTAGTGGGTCGTTGGGTTCTATTCTCTTCTCCCTTCCTGTCTCAATGGTATGCCCTCCGTATACGTTCGAGTTTTTCCCCTCGAGCCTCTTGTGCTGTTCGGGAACCAGAGACATCAATCTCTTGGTTTCCCGGACTGTCGGCTATAAAAGATGTATTTGAACCCGCAGATGAACGCAACCCTGGGTCTTCACTCTAACCGTTGAGTGATTAAGACCTGGAGTCCCGACGCCGAGGGTTCTTTCATCGCCGTTTTGCTTCTTCGATGCCACTGTGCTAGTCTGGGGGATCAGAGACAGCCATCTCTTGACCCCCCCAGACGTCTGGCAGCAGATAGATGAAAGCTACTCAGGGCCCTAACGATGGCCTCTCCTCCTCCTGATGATTTGGTCTCTCAGCTTCCCTGGCATCCCTCTAGCAGAGGCATCCATGAAACCTCCTCCTGCACCCCCGATTCGGTCTCACTCTGAGCCACAAAACCCAGAAACTCCCGGACATAGTACCGCAATCAAACCCTAAAATCCTTCCGCAAAACCACCTTCTCGGCGTGCAAAATTCCCCGCCGAGAGCTGTCCCGCCGAGATGCCCTCTCCCCCAGCTAAACGACAAACCCTGCCATTTAAACCTTTTTCACGTGAGCCTCCATGCAAGCCTCTCAGCGCCAGGCTCCCGGCGCGGCCAGGAGCGCGCCGGGAAGCTCCACGCCGAGACCCCCTCCCCTATAGGCCTATTCAAACCCCTCCATGCAAGCCTCTCGGCGCCACCTTCTCGGCGCGGCCAGGAGCGCGCCGGGAAGCCACCGCCGAGACCCCCCTTTTTGAACCAATAAACCCCCGCCGAGAGGCCCTTTGGCCAGCCAAGAAACCACCGCCGAGACCCCCCTTTGGCCAACCAATAAACCTCCGCCGAGACCCTCCTCTGGCCGATAGAAAGCCATGCCGAGACCCACCTTCTTGGCCAATTGAAGTCCAGTCAGAGGCTCTTCTCTGCACTGCCATCTGTCAACCTTCTGATTTCTTCAGACATATGCCCCGGGGATGTTTAGAGATCGTCATGGATGCCTTGAGAAGACACAGTAATGGGGAAGACCTCCCCTACAGTCCTCATTCCCGATCCGGATTTCACCCTTATGAACCCAAAGGGCCATGTCATTACATGAGTTCCGAGGGATTTCAAGGGGATATTAAACGATGGCATAAATGCAAGCGATGTCCCGGGGCCCGGTGCCCATCCTCGTTCGGTCGTCATCCCGGCATTCCGTGGATGATGACCTATTCTCTCTTGGCATAATCCAAGTTGAGCGGACATGCTGCCAAAATTTATGCATATCCTATTGGGTAACTGTGATGTTCTCCCTCTCAACCCCGTCGGCCCACGGAGTTATGCCTTTGCATGCCCTCCGATGGTCCCTCCAAGGGGGATATAGATGTGCCATCGCACCCACATGGAGCGTGCCATGTCACGCCGGTCCCCATTCGGACTCCGGGTCAATTATGCCCGATCTTTTCCGGATCCTACTCTGCCACCGCATGGGTAGTTTCCTATTCCCCACTTGGCATAGTTCAAGCTGGTGGGAATATGCCGTCGGAGCTATCCCCTAAGATAACGAACCCCTGCTTCGTCTAATCCATTTAGCGTCTTGCAAACGAATGAATTCCGTTTCTTTTGAGCATGTGGCTTTACCGATGTCCTCCTCCTATCTTAGCGTTTAATCAAGGGTTGTCCTCCTTAGGGAGGACGTAATTAACGTCATAGCGTTCAGGGTATGACGGATTTCTGGTCCCGACTCGGACTTCACAATCGACTGACCATGTCAGATCGAGCGCACAATAAAATTGTCACCCCGGTGACTGGCACGCCAATAAACCAACAAACGAATAAATCAATAAATAATAAACAGATAAGATTTAAATAAGAGGGAAAAAAAATTCGCGTCCACAAGTCTGGCACGCCCGGTGGGACTCAGTCTCCCTTCATCTTTACGCTAAGGTAGGAGGCCCAGCGGGCCCCTCTCAAATTTCTGATTCCGTGTGCTTCCTTATTTTCAGGAAACTACGATGGCAACACAAATCGTGTCCGTATGCTTCGATAAGCAGCCGGTTGACATGCACGTTCAGGAGGGGTACCTGGCGGTACCACTGGCGTTCGGATCATTGCCCCTAGCTGTCGGGCTGCCCAACTGCTTGGGCGTCGTCTTCACAGACCTTCTGCAGGTCGATGACAAGGAGCAAGGCGCTGCTGCAAGTGCCCCAGTGAAGAGCACTGACCAGAAGAATACTTTACCAGAGAAGACGGCCCCCACGGCCGTCGCCTGCTATGTCCACCACGTCCAAAAAAGGGACGTGGTCCCCGCTGCTGCTCAGAAGGGGAGAAGAACCAACCGGAGGAACCGGTATGTTGCTGTTGACCGCCGTCTGTCCAACTCCGGAAAGACGATGATGATCGGAGGTGTCCGGGCAAACATGAACGGTTGCCCCAGGGCGGTCAAGCCGGACGTGATCGTCTCGCAGGTGCCCACTGCCAACAGATTCCAAACTCTGGCCACCAGGCAGGCCAACTGGGGGGCTGATGAAAAGAGGCCGCTGGCGCCCAAGCCAGCAAAATACAAACAAGTCTGGCGGCCGAAGAAGATCCAAAGCTGGGCCCCAGCTCAGGACAGGGAGAACCTTACTGATGTCACTATTGCCCGCCTCAGAGCAGGGGGCAGAAGGGAAGTGAAGAAAGATGGAAGAAATGCTACTACTGTCTACCCCAGGACCCAGGGGAGGAGAGATGAGGTTGAGGGTCAAGAAAGAAATATGACAGCTGTTCGCCCCATGATGAGGGGCAGAAGATACCAGACAAGGGAAAACTTCACTACCACCCATCCCTTGGCCAAGGGCAAGAGATGGGAAGAGAAGATCTACAATGCTGCTGCCGACCGCTGCCAAGTTGGCAATATGAGAAGAAGTGAACCAGTCACTATGGTTACTGCAAGAAGGTCAAGAGCCTGCGCCAGATAGGCTGATATCTTCAAATATTCCAGGGCCGAGCATTTGAATGCTCAGGTAACAAGACTGGCCTATCAGCAGAGAAGCCAGGAAAGACTGAGACTCCAACCTGAGCCACAAAGGCGCGACCCGGAGAAGATGAAGCAAGTGGTCCAGGACTACTTCCACTACCTTGGGAACTCCGCCCTCAGTCAACAAAGATTATCCCGTGCCTTGGGTACCGTGGATGAGGAAGAAGAAGAAATCTCTCAAGAAGTGATGCACGGAGTCTCTTCCTCCGATTCAAATGATTATGAAGAAGGCCTCAGGGCCGGATGTGATGAAGAAGACCTGCACGGGGAAGAAGCCAAAGAAAGAATATCGGTCTTTGACCGGCTCAAATATCCTGACCAGGTAAAAAGGAAGGTCTACAGGCAGAAGGGAAAAATGCAAATCTTCGCCTGCAACATGGCTGGACTTGCCAGGGGGCAAGATATACTACCAACTCAGCCAGATGAACTGCTCAGATTGGCTACTAGACCTGGTCCTGTCACAAGAAGAGGGCAGGCCGCAAAAGATAAAATGAAGAAATATGATGAAGCCCGCAAGATCACCACCATGACAGTCAATGTGGTGACGGCACAGGATGAAGACAATCCCCTTATTGATGATGCTGAAGGGACTTCTGAAGATATGCAAATCCCATCAACCTTGGATCCCATGATCCAGATGATGTTCAGGAGATATCAGCAGGAGATCAGTGCTCTCCGAAGATAGCTCAATGAGAGACATGAAGCTACATCACTCTCAAAGCAAGCTGAACCTGTGGGGCAGACATCCAGCTCAGCGGAGACGGCTATCCCAGCTAATCCTCCCCTAGCTGATAAGGGCAAAGCACCGAGTCAACCTGTTCCACAGCAAACAATGGCTCAGCCCTCTGTGTCTCAGACACAGCATACCGTGCCCATCTTGCGCGCCACTGTGATGACAACCCCTCACAGCCAGCAACAAGCTCACTTCTTCTCAGAAGATATAGATCCAACTGTGGCCCACAAACAGATGATTGAAAGAATTATGGAAATGAAGCTGTCAGAAAAGACTGGTGGTGATGCTGGTACCTATGATGTGTACAAGGTACCGTATCCTCCCCAGTATGCTGCTAAGAGACTACCCCCAGGCGTCAGTAAGCCGCCGAAGTTCGAGAAATTTAATGGCCAAGGCTCCCCCAGGGAGCATATAGCCTACTACACTATAATCATGGGCGACTTAGCAGCTGATGAAGCTTATCTGCTCAAGTTCTTTGGCTCATCCCTCACTGGGTTGGCCTTTGAATGGTATTCAAGCCTGCCAGCTGGGTCAGTGGTTGATTGGCCCGATATGCAGAGAAAATTCCGCGACATATTTCATGTCACAGAAAGGGAAATCACGATAGCAGAGCTATATGCAACCAATCAAAAGCAAGATGAAACTGCTCTGGACTACATCAAAAGGTGGAGGAACCTAGCCATGAGATGCAGAAGACCTCCTCACTAGGAAGATGCGGTGCAGATATGCAAGCAGAGCCTCAGGAAGGAGGTGCTGGAAAAGATGATCGGTGTAGATGTCAGAAAATTTGACCGACTTAACAATATAGTGGCAGAAGTCGAGACGTTCTTGTCCAAGCGTCCGACCGCCAATGCTCCCACCATGTCGAAGGGAAAATCCAATGATCGACGGCCGTCACACTCTGAGGCTAACACCGTCGATTTCAGAACCTTCGAGCAGCAGAAAGGGAAGAAAGGAGCAGTTGAAGCTCCCCCGCTGGCAGATACAACAGAAAGAAAAGATAAAGTCTCCCTGAGAGACAAGATGAGAAAAGCATATTCCTTCCCAAAGGATAAGATAGCCGCACTATTCAACTGGGCTTACAAGTTCAATAAGGTAACATTACCTGAACCGAAGAGACCTACAGATGCAGCAAAGAAAGATGATCCGCTGTTCTGTCCATTCCACCATGCGCTGGGGCACGCAATTGAGGACTGTTATGTCTTCAAAGATATCATGGAAGGGATGGTCAAGAAAGGTGAGCAGCAGCTGGGAGATTACCAGGTGAAGCCGCCCCATCCGCATGAGCCTCCACCCTGGAGAATGGCTGCAAATATGATCTCAGTCTACCAACAGTTGCCCAAGGAAGCCGTGGAAGAATGCATCAAGCATACCTATGAAGCTCACTTCCTCACCCCACAGAAGGATCAGGAAGGATGGCAGATGGTACCCATAAAAAGCAGAAAGAAGACCCCAGCAGCCAGTATCAGCGGAGCAGTTATTCGGGGTGTCACCCCAAGGCCTGAGCCGCCTCCAATAAAGCTAGTATGGCATACAGCTGAGATCGGACCAGTCATCCGGATCCCTACTCACAACCGGAGGAGACAAACTCCCCTCCCTGCACATAAAGAAGTAAGCCCTGCAGCCAGGCGTCTGCAGCAATATATTAATGAGCTTGATGAGTATGAACAAAAGAAACCCAAGCATCTGCTGATGAAAGACTGTATACTCTGGGAACAGCTCGAAGATTTGAAAATCAAAGAGCAGCCAGAGGTAGAACAAGAAAAAGCTGAAGATAAACCCTTCTGGGGGCAGGAGCTAGCAAAGCCAAATTCCCAGAAGAAGAAGAGACGACCCAAACCCAAAAAGGGGAAGAAAATCACGACAGTACAATGTAACACTCTGTCAGTACTCTTTTCCCTGCCCGGAGAGGATGATGAGCCAGAAACATCCGATGCCCCGCTAGAAGCTAACCATGCTGAAGCCTCTACCTCGGCTCATGCAACACGTTCTGGGAGAAGATGGGGTCGCCCACCACCAGCCAACCATAATATTTTGCTCAGAGGGGAGCAGCCCTATCAAATCTCGGAACTAGAGATACGAGGTGTCCAGGTTCCTCCCCCTGCCAGTCTGTACCAAGAGAAAAAGAAGGCAGATGAAGCCCCTTCATTCTTGGAGTTCCTGTCCAGCTTAGAAAACGAGCAACCAGCTCATACTGCTCCAGCTAAAAGCAATAAATGCCAGCAGACAGCAGTTAGAAAGCAGAAACAACATGAAGCAAATGAAGAAAGTAACCCTCTAGCAGAGCCGGGGGCAGTCGCTACAGAAGAAGCCTTCCGGGAGACCGATGAAGCAAATGAAACTGGGACTGGGCAGCAAAGGCCATAGGCACCACATGAACCTCCAAGACCCCGATGGGCAGAGGAGATGAGACTGTCTAATGTCCGGGTGGGCAGTCGAGTTATGAAAATGCTGAAGAAACTCCCTACCAGATTCTCCATCTGGGAAATCCTCTCTTTGAGTGAAGAAGCTCGCCAAGCAATCGTGGATGCCCTGCAGTCCCCGGCACAATGTGAAGCACTCCTGGCAGAAGCGAATTCTGGGCCATCAGTCACCTTCACAGAAGATGATATGCTAATCCCAAATGCCGGTCACAATAGACCGCTGTATATGAGGGGCTCCCTGAACTGTCAGTCGCTGAGCAGGATACTGATAGATCCCGGGGCTGCTGTAAATATCCTTCCCTATCGCATCTATCAGAAATACTACTTTGACCTGCAGCTTACCAAGGTCAGAGATATGAAGATTGCAGGGTTCAATCAGAAATGTGAAACACCTCTGGGGGTGGCTGATTTCAACCTCACACTGGGCGACCTCACTACCGTGGTACGATTCTATGTAATCGACTCCAACACCACGTATAAGGCCCTGCTGGGAAGACCGTGGCTGCACGAATATCAGATAGTGCCATCCACACTACACCAATGCATAAAATACTACCATGAAGGAAAAGAAGAAAGGGTGTTTGCAGACCTACATCCCTTCGAAGTGTTCGAGTGCCATATGCTCGATGCATCCTACTACACTGAGGTGTCACAAAAGGATAAAGGAAAAGAAGCTGTGGTCAGCCAGAAAAAGCCGGCGACGAAGGCAAGAAACTGGTCTCCACCGCCGCCAAAAGGCTACATTAAAAAGCATGGAGTATCTCACATCTCTTATGCTGGTGATTTTGCTCGGATCACTCCTCCTGGCATACACCCAGATGATACTGGAGAAAGGATGAAAGAAAAATACACACATGTGGAAGTTCCTCAGGGTCTAGTCAAGCCCATAGCCAGTATAGAATACCAGACGGTGCTGCCATTAAAGACTATGGAAGTCCCTCGCTTCTGTGAGCCTCCTACCATATTCTACACTGGGGAGGCAGTCGAAGAAGATGATCAAGACTGCATGGTCCCTGAAGAAGCTGCAAACCTGATGGTGCCGATCACAAGCCTAGAGTATACTACACAACGGGTTTCGCAGATGTTCTCCAAGATGCAAATGCCATCAGTACAATCTGCAGCCCAGAAGAAAGCATTCAAGGAGCTATGGGATCCACCTCGAGATGATAAAGAACTGAGGAAGATCACACAGCACCCGGGACTGAGATATACCCTGCATGAATACTATGAAGCCGAGGTGGATGTCATCTCTACCTTCTACCACAATGAAGATTCCCCTGGGATGGATTATGACCAATATCCCTCGGAAGATGAAGAAATCATTTATCAGTCCGTAGTGGGCAATGAAGCCCCAGACGATCAGCCAGGGACGGGGACACCTGATGAGACAAAGAAAGATTAGTACTGGGAGGATCTATCTTGTAAAGAAGATCTGTTCCAGGATGAAGCAAAATTTGATATGGGAACCCCGGATGAAGATCAAGCAGCCAGAGAGTTGCAAGAGTGCCTGGAGTTTGGGCGCATTCTAGAAGAATTCCGAGCTCTACATGATGATGACCTCTCAGGGGAGCCCACATTAGAAGAGCCTCTAAGCACGGAAGACCCCGCTTTGGAGTTTTCCGCTGAGCCAGTCATGTCCTCACAACAGACTGAACAGAATCCAGCAATATTGGCCTTATATGATGCACCAGCGTCTACCGATGGCCAGTATGATGAAACAGAAGATCATGAGAATGAAGAAGATTATATCCCGGGAGGCTTTATTGATTTGCAAGAAGCCCCGCCCGAAGTTGAAGACGGCGGCCAAGCCACCGTCGATGAGCTGATAGAAGTGAATCTGGGGTCAGCAGATGAGCCAAGGCCGACATTTCTTAGTGCACTGTTGGAGCCAGCTGTCAGAGAACAGTATATTCAGTTCTTGAAGGAATTCCGAGACTGCTTTGCATGGACATATGATGAAATGCCAGGACTGAGTTCTGATGTGGCACAGCACCGATTGGCGATAAACCCAGAGGCTAGCCCTGTAAAGCAGCCTTCTAGGAGAATGCGTCCTGAACTGATAAATCAGATCAATAAAGAGGTCGACAAGCTGATTGATGTAGGCTTTGTTGAAGAGAACCAGTATACTACCTGGCTGGCCAATATAGTGCCCGTGAAAAAGAAAAATGGGCAGATCAGAATATGTGTTGATTTCAGGGACCTGAATAAGGCTTGCCCGAAAGATGATTTCCCAGTGACAATCACTGAAGTGATGATCGATGCAACCACTGGCCATGAAGCCTTGTCATTCATGAATGGGTCATCTGGATATAACCAGATCTGGATTGCTGAAGAAGACAGGGTGCACACTACATTCCGCACCCCGAAGGGGATGGGATATTTCATTATAAAAGGATGCCGTTCGGCCTTAAAAATGCCGACGCTACCTATCAAAGAGCTATGACAAAGATCTTTGATGATTTGCTCTTCAAGAAGGTAGAGTGCTACATTGATGATCTGGTGGTGAAAACTAGCAGAAAAGAAGACCATTTGCAAGACCTGAGAATAGTATTCCAGAGGCTGCGCAAATATGAGCTTAAGATGAATCCTATGAAATGCGCCTTCGGCGTGTCTAGTGGAAAATTCCTTGGGTTTATTGTCCGTCATAGGGGCATTGAAATCGACCCATCCAAGATTAAAGCTATCCAGAAGCTCCCTCCACCAAGAAATATGCACGAGCTAAGATCTCTACAAGGGCGTTTGGCTTATATCCGACGGTTCATATCAAACCTGTCGGGGAGATGCCACCCTTTTCACAAGCTCATGATGAAAGATGTACCGTTCCTCTGGGACGATGGCTGTCAGGAAGCCTTTGAGAGGCTGCAAGAATATCTCAAGACCCCTCCAGTGCTGGGGGCACCTATTAAGGGCAAACCCTTAATACTGTACATTGCAGCCACCCACTGTTCCCTGGGGGCAATGCTAGCACAGATAAATGAAGAAGGCAAAGAGCAGGCTCTGTACTACCTGAGTAGGAGGCTGATCAGAACTGAAGAAAGCTACAGCTACATAGAAAAGACGTGCTTAGCGCTGGTTTTTGCCGTCAAGAAGCTCTGACACTATATGTTGTCGCATGAAGTCAGATTGATATCTGCAGCAGATCCACTCAAGTACATATTGACTCAGCCGGTATTGAAGGGCCGATTGGGTAAATGGGCAGTAATCCTGATGGAATTCGATATTACCTACACACCCCAGAGGGTGATAAAAGGACAGGCCGTGGCCGATTTCTTTGCAGAGCATCCTGTGCCAGAAAATGATATGTTGGGAACCGAGTTACTCGATGATGAGACGCTAGAAGCCTGCCAGGCTCAGTCAGCTATGTGGCAGTTATTCTTTGATGGAGCATCTAGAACAGAGACAGACTCTGATGGAAAGACCAGAATATGGGCCGGAGCCGGTATTGTGCTAAGATCAGCGGAAGGGGAGGTTGTGCATACTTCCTGCTCTATAAACAAGCCGTGCACTAATAATGAAGCTGAGTATGAAGCTCTGATAATTGGGCTGCACATAAGTCTCAACATGGGTATCTAGATGCTTCAGGTATTCGGGGATTCAATGTTGATAATAAAACAAGTCCAAGGGGAGTTCGAAGTGCGGAAGCCGGAGCTGAACCCCTACCACCAAAAAGCTGTGCGCCTCATGGCGAAATTCTATCATATTGAGCTCAAGCATGTGGGCCGTGGACATAATGCCCAAGCTGACGCACTGGCAAAGCTGGCCAGCTCAATAGCAGTCCCACCGAATGAAACACTGAACATTGTCGTTATAAACCGGCGACAAGTCCCCAGTATGCTAGAAGGCTGCCCCGAAGAAAATGAAGTCGCCACGATCAGCACAGAACAGACGTCTGATTGGAGACAACACCTGCTACAATGGTTTTTACACTAACAGCTGCCGCAGAAAAGAGAAGAAAAGATGAAACTTCTAAGGATCAAAGATTCTTATGAATTCAGAAATGGAACTCTGTTCCGGATAATGGCAGATGCACGCAAGAAGATTCTGCTCCGCTGCCTATCCACTGAGGAAGCTTGGCAAGCAATGAAAGAAATACATGTTGGGACAGCAGGTGCCCACCAGGCTGGTCCCAAGATGAAGATAGAAATCAAGAAGCTGGGCTACTATTGGCCCACTATGTTTGAAGACTGCTGCAAATTTGCAAAGTCATGCCAGAAATGTCAGGAGCATGCTGCTGTGCCTAGAAGGCCACCTACTATTCTGCATCCTACAGTCCCTAGTTGGCCATTTGCACAATGGGGAACTGATGTAGTCGGTCCACTACCGACTTCCTCGGTCGGACATAAGTACATACTGGCCATAACAGATTACTTCTCCCGATGGGCGGAGGCTGTAGCACTAAGAGAAGTCACTGGTGAGCTGGTCGCCAGATTCATCAAGCAAAACATTATTTTCCGGTTTGGGATCCCCAGCCGAATAATATCTGACAATGGGAGCCATTTCAAAAATCAGAAGATCTATCGGCTTGCCGAGAAGTATAAGATCGAGTGGAGAACTTCCACTCCTTATAATCCGCAGGCAAATGGGTTGGCAGAAGCTTTTAACAAGACGTTGTGCACCCTGCTGGCCAAAGTTGTCAGTTCTAATAAGAAGGACTGGGAAGAAAAGATGTATGAAGCTCTGTGGGCATACCGCACGGTCTTCAAGACACCTACAGGGTGCTCGCCATACTCACTGGTATACGGCTCAGAGGCAGTAGTTCCACTAGAGCTGGAAGTCCCGTCACTCAGAGTGGCAGTCCAATATGACCTAGCCCCTGGCGAACAAACCAATGCAGAAAGAAGATTAGAAGAATTGGCTGAATTGGAAGGGAAGCGCCTCCAAGCTCAGAAGAATATCCAAATGTATCAGGCCCGCATGGCCACTGCCTTCAACAAACTCGTCAAAGGATGAGAATTTAAGAAAGGTGACCTTGTCATGGTCAAGAAAAGAGAAGTCATGGCGTCCAACCCAAAAGGAAAGCTAAATGCTAATTGGGAAGGTCCTTATGTAATACAGAGGGTCTACGAAGGAGGGGCCTACATGGTTGTTAACCATCGAGGAGAAATCCAATTTTCGCCACTCAACGGTAAACACCTAAAGCTGTATCATGCTGCACAACTAACATTCCCCGAGTAATTGGGTGAAGAGCTATACACCATCTTCCTTGGTCTAGTGGCACTCTGCCCTAACCAAGCTACCCTTTTTCCTTGGTGTAGTGGCGCTCTGCCCTAACCAAGCTACCCTTTTCCTTGGTATAGTGGCACTCCGCCCTAACCAAGCTACCATCTTCCTTGGTCTCGTGGCACTCCGCCCTAACCGAGCTACCATCTTCCTTGGTCTAGTGGCACTCTGCCCTAACCAAGCTACCCTTTTCCTTGGTCTAGTGGCACTCCGCCCTAACCAAGCTACCCTTTTCCTTGGTCTTGTGGCACTCCGCCCTAACCGAGCTACCATCTTCCTTGGTCTAGCGGCACTCTACCCTAACCAAGCTACCCATTTCTTGGTCTAAGTGGCACTCTGCCCTAACCAAGCTACCCTTTTCCTTGGTCTAGTGGCACTCCGCCCTAACCAAGCTACCCTTTTCCTTGGTCTAGTGGCACTCCGCCCTAACCGAGCTACCATCTTCCTTGGTCTAGTGGCACTCTGCCCTAACCAAGCTACCATTTTCCTTGGTCTAGTGGCACTCCGCCCTAACCAAGCTACCCTTTTCCTTGGTCTAGTGGCACTCTGCCCTAACCAAGCTACCCTTTTCCTTGGTCTAGTGGCACTCCGCCCTAACCGAGCTACCATCTTCCTTGGTCTAGTGGCACTCCGCCCTAACCATGCTACACCATTTCTTGGTTTAGTGGCACTCCGCCCTAACCGAGCTACCATCTTCCTTGGTCCAGTGGCACTCCGCCCTAACCATGCTACACCATTTCTTGGTCTAGTGGCACTCCGCCCTAACCGAGCTACCATCTTCCTTGGTCTAGTGGCACTCTGCCCTAACCAAGCTACCCTTTTCCTTGGTCTAGTGGCACTCCGCCCTAACCAAGCTACCCTTTTCCTTGGTCTAGTGGCACTCCGCCCTAACCAAGCTACCCTTTTCCTTGGTCTAGTGGCACTCCGCCCTAACCGAGCTACCATCTTCCTTGGTCTAGTGGCACTCCGCCCTAACCATGCTACACCATTTCTTGGTTTAGTGGCACTCCGCCCTAACCGAGCTACCATCTTCCTTGGTCCAGTGGCACTCCGCCCTAACCATGCTACACCATTTCTTGGTCTAGTGGCACTCCACCCTAACCATGCTACACCATTCCTTGGTCTAGTGGCACTCTGCCCCAACCAAGCTACACCATTCCTTGGTTTAGTGGCACTCCGCCCCAACCATGCTACACCATTTCCTCGGTCCAATGGCATCCCGCCCTAGCCGAGCTACCTTCTCACTTGGTTTAGCGGCACTCCGCCCTAATCGAGCAACTTCACCTTGATTGGTGGCGCTGCGTCCTACTCAAGCTACCCTCTCTCAGCTCGCATACCAAATCAAAGAAAAGAAGAAAAGAAAGAAAAAATGGGGTTAAAAATAGAGATACCCCGCCAGTCTTGCTCGGGCATTCTGAGCAAGGGCAAAAATGGCCAAAAACCCAGCTGTGGTGAAAACCCGAAAGGGCACTGCAGGCAAAATCGGGCACCCCGCCACGTGAAAACCCGAAAGGGCGCGTGGGCAAAAGCAAGAGGGGGCTGGCCCCGGTGAAAACCCGAAAGGGCACTTGGGTCAGTAATGTGGTAATCCCAAAGGCTAAAGCCTCACCACACCGCCGTAAAACTCCTCATTGATCGACTGGCACCTCGCCCGGTCAATGATTAAGTCCCGCCAGAATAGGCCCTACGTCTGTCCTGATAAAAAAATTTTCCTCATACCTTGTCCGAGGTCCCACCGCGATGAAGACAACCATTAGTCGATCGGCACCTCGCCCGATCAATGACAAAACACGTCCGATTTAGACCTTACGTCTATTTCGACCGGGCCTACACCTATCATTTGTCCCGCAGTGATGAAACCTATCATTGGTCGATCGGCACCTCGCCCGATCAATGATAAAGCCTGTCCAGTTTAGACCTTACGTCTATCCTGATGAAACCTATGAAATCCTTGCATCGGTATCAAACCCAATACCGATGATAAAACCTGCTGCTGATTGACTGGCACACTGCCCGATCAGCGATGAAACCCACCCAGTTTAGACCTTACGTCTATCCTGATGAAACCTATGAAATCCTTGCATTGGTATGAACCAATACCAATGATGAAACCTGCTACCGATCGGTCAGCGCACTATCTGATCGACGCTAAAATCCATCCAGGGTGAACCTTCCGTCCGCTCTGATGAAACACGACACACCCCTTGGATCAATTCAGACCCTTCGTCTGGATAGATCATGAAACTCTATCTCTTTGCGTTAATGTCAACCCCACATTAACGATGAAACCCACATTTCCGGCGAACGGCTCCATGCCCGAGCTGCTATCAATCCAGACCTTCCGCCTGAACAGGTCATGAAACCACATTCCCTTGCATTGATGTCAACACCCACATCAATGATGATACATACACAAGCTGCGCCCATGGGCTACAGAATCAAAGTTTCAATAAAAAAAAAGAAAAGAAGAAAAGAAAAGAAAAATGGGGTTAAAAATAGAGATACCCCGCCAGTCTTGCTCGGGCATTCTGAGCAAGGGTAAAAAATGGCCAAACCCAACTGTGGTGAAAACCCAAAAGGGCACTGCATGCAAAATCGGGTACCCCGCCACGTGAAAACCCGAAAGGGCGCGTGGGCAAAAGCAAGAGGGGGCTGGCTCCGGTGAAAACCCGAAAGGGCACTTGGGTCAGTAAAGTGATAATTCGAAGTCCCATGCCAACCGGCACGCTGCCTTTACCTCCCCTTCACTGATGAAACCTTCCGTCGGTCAGTTGGCTCCATTCCCCACCGATGATAAAACCCTTCCGGGGCAGACCTTACGTCTACCTTGATGAAATCTACATACCATCTTTCAAACGTCCCACCGACAATGAAACTCATCACCATTTTGCTAAAGCCTATCCAGCTCAGACCTCACGTCTGTCCTGATAAAACCTACGCATTTCTTGGCGAAGTCCCACCTGCGATAAAACCTATTGGAATAGACCTTACGTCTGTCCTGATGAGACCTCCACCTTCACATACTTCCCACCGTTGATCGATCGGCACCCTTCCCGATCAATGATGAAACCCTATCCAGTCTAGACCTTTCGTCTATTCTGATGAAACTTATAAAACCCTTTGCATCGATATCAACCCAATATCGATGATGAAACCAACTGTTGATCGATTGGCACCTCGCCCGATCAATGATGAAACCCTATCCAGTTTAGACCTTTCGTCTATCCTGATGAGATTGGTAAATCCCTTTGCGTCGATATAAACCCAATATCGATGATGAAACCAACTGTTGATCGATTGGCACCCTGCCCGATCAATGGTGAAACCCTACCCAGTTTAGACCTTACGTCTATTCTAAAATCCCCCTTGCATCAATATAAGCTCAATATCGATGATGAAGTCAACTGTTGGCTGATCGGTACATCACCCAGCCAATGGTGAAATTTGTCCAGTTCGTACTTTATGTCCGTTCTGATGAAAACCACATATCCTTTTCAATGTCCCACCTGCAATAGTCTCTACCCAGCCTAGACCATACGTCTACTCTGATGAGACCTCTTTATCTGCATCCCGGCAAACCGTCTCCCTTACGGCACATGTGGCCAATAGGACGTTTGCTGCCACCAACAAAATTCGGTTCAAGCACCCCCTCGGATCCCGTCGCGAGGTGGAGCGAGTCCCCCATCCTTTCTCTGAAAGGGTGGACGCTCTCCTGCCAAGGTACGAGCCATTCGCATGAGGGATTGTCAAAACCGCTACCCCACTTCCCAAAGTGATAAAACCATATGCAAAGTAAGATGGAGACGCTTGAAGCCAAGAGATTCCTTTTCAATAAAAAGGGAATACATGAAGGGCCCCGAGGGGACATCACATTACAAAAGAGAACAAAAAAGGAGGGATAAATAATTCACGGCCGCCGGAATATATCTTCGAAGGCCAGAAGACCCACATAAGGAGCGGCTCCTAGCTCATGAAGGCGCGCCTCCTCCTCCTGAAGCCCAATGGACATGTCCTGGAGAGACATCACTCGTCCCTCCAGTGAGGCTACCTCCTCTTCAGACTGCGGTCGGATAAAGGAGAGTTGCTGTAGTTCGGCTCGAAGTCCAGAGAGCTCCGTCTCCAGTATGGCTATCTGGTCCCGCATAGCTTCTTCCCGCTGAATAGTACCTTGTAGCTCAGCTCGGCGTCCATCAAGCATAAGTGTCAGCTTCCCCAGCTCGGATTTGCATTCTGACCTCTGCAATTTCAACGCCGTTAGCTTATCAACCATGGTCCGTGCTAGGAAATCCCTCCGATGCATGAATTTTAGCAAAAGCAAGACCCGCTGAACCCATGTGTCCAGAGGGCAACCCATGGCCTGCAGGTCGGCAGTGAAGCGATCAGCAATTTCCTTCAGCTGCAAATGTGTCAAGCCAGGCTGAGATTCTACCAGCTGGCGCAGCATATCCAGGTTCTGCCAGACAAAGCTCTCAGACGATGCAAAGCCAAAAGAAGAAGAGGGGATCACTTCGAAGGTCACTTCGCTATCAATATCTGCCCACAGTGCGACATCCGGCTGAGAGGATGAAGACGGCAAATCTGCTGAAAGAACTGGCCGGTCCCTCTCCGTGCCCTCTGGCTGAACTAAAGATTCCCCCTCCACCGCTGTCTCGAGTGCTATGGCTTGAACATTCGCGGAGGGAGGACCAATGAATGATGGAGCTATCTCTTCATGAGTCTCCTGAATAAGGGCTTCGTCTCCAGCTACTCTTCCTGATAATGGGGGCGAAGGGTCCCTAGTCTGTAAAGGCAGAAATCTAGTCTCTATAGCCACTGTGGCAGGGACTGCTGACTCAGGCGCAATTGACATTATGGCAGCCGGTATAAAAGCAGAGCTTCTGGCTGGGTCTATTTCGGCTCTGAACTCTGAGGCCTTAACAAGGAGGGAAATCTCTCCTGATGATCCTAAGTCCAACGATGCTAAATCTGTCGAAGACTGTATCCGCGCTGGCACAGGGCGAATGATCTTAGGAATTCCCGTGCAAGTTAAAGGCTGAAAAGGGACAATAGCCCAGTTTATAGAAGAAATGTCCGTGATAGCCGCAGTTATGTCTGAGCTAGCAATGGCAATGCCCTGAGACCAAAACAAAGCAACTTTAGCGCTAGATAAAAAAAAAAAAAAAAGAGAAGGGGCAGATGAAGCAACAAACATGAAAAGGAACCCACCCTTGAAGCAGGGTCCACATCCTCGAAGTGGGGTGAAAGAGAAGGAAGCTCCGCAGTCGGAATGACAAATGGTGGAGTTATGTCAATCTCGGTATCGAGCCCGGCAAACTCCTCTTGCAACTCCTCCTCAGGAGATAGCACCACCAGCTTAGCAAGCTGAAGAGACAGAACACCCTTTGCAAATACAAGTGGGGCCTCTGATTCAGGAGCATCCCCCTCACTGCCGCTGAAAGTCACTTCCTCCTCATCAGAGACGGTTGTAGAGCTACCCGATGATATTTCTACCCTGGCTACATGCTGTGGGGTCGCCTCTAAAGCATGTCGGGATGTGGACCAGGTAATTATGCGCCTGGCCGGAACAGTACCCCTCTTCGACTGATTCTTGTGACCCTCCGGAGGTTGAATCGGCTCTTCTGTCATCCTTTCAACCTCAGTCTGCTCCTCGGCTGCCACTTCAACAGAAAAGGGACCTCTGAGGGTTATAGTAAAAAAAAAAAACAAATACAGGTATGAAACAGATGAGAAAATACACTTACCCCCCGCCTCACTAGCCGGTGTAGGAGAAGGCAACCTGGTCTCCACCACGGAAGGTGCTATGACTGTCTCTTGGGCTGCGCAAAAAGAATGGGTCAGATTCAAGGACTTCTTTGATATCCTGCAAAAGACGATGAAGAATGCAAATGCAAGTTTGTGATGTTACCCTGAACTGGTGTCTGAGCAGCCTCCCTTTGCAACTCAAACTCATCGAATGATGGAATGTCGGGGAGAGGGGTCCCAGTGTCCATCGCCACCGAAGTCGACTGCTGAATATGGGCCTTTTTGGCCTTCCTGGCCTTCCCAACTGCAGTCTTGACTGCGGAAGCCTTCCTCTTCTTGCCAGGAGGCAGGGGAGTAGTGGTCGATGCTGCAGCAGGGACTTCAAAATAAGTAGGCTTCTCGGCCTGCGCAATAATCTTTCTATAGAGCCCCTGCCGCTTTATATCAGGCCGGTCTGTTGAAAATGGCAGAAGGGTGATGGGATCAGTGGGTGCGAAATTCAGATGCTAAGCAAAAAACACTGCAATCAGAAAAGAAGAAATCTTACCTGCCGGGCCGTCGTAGAATACAGAAAGTGGCCAGTACAGATAAGCTACCTCCTTGGAGCGGGAAGCAGCCTCCTTGATGAGCCAACACACATCACCAAATATCTGGCACTTCTCTACTAAAGTTGCCAGATCATTATGGCCGTGAAAGTCAAGGCATCGAAATAAGTCAAGATGGTCCATGCCCCAACCATCGACATAATGAAATGATATAAACAGTGGCTTGTTCAATATGCCGGCTATCGGGCTTTCTGCAGATAATCCATGCAAATTCAGCAGAATGAACAGCCAGGACGTTTGCCTATAGTACATCTGAGTTCTATCTTCTCGACGTACAAACGTCCTATATGGATGAAATTTATCAATTGGACCCCTCCAAGGAGCTACTGTCGGGAGCGGCTCTTCGACAGGAAATGGGTATTGCTACACCTCCAAGCGAGCGCCCCCTACATGGCTCAGATGTTCCAAACTCTGCATAAAAGTGTCCTCGTTGATAGCAGCGAAGACAGGAGCAAGCGGCTCGGAACTCTTTTCCTTCAAGGCCCGCCGCTGATTCAGATAATTCTCCGCCTCCCTCAGGTGTTGTGAGTAAAGTTTTTTCAAGTGGGCCTCAGAAATATCAAACACTGGCCCAGGCTGCTGTTTCAGGAAGGAGCGCTCTGCCACATCCCAGAAGGCACCCCTACCGTCCCTATAAAAGCCGGTCCGGATATTCCACCATTTGATATATTTTGGTGTTACCCGGGGAACACGGTTAGAAACAGTGGGCACCCTGAAAACTACATCATCCTGGCGATGATAGAAATCCCACCACAACCGGCCCTCGCCAACAATGATGGACCCGTGCTTGGCCCAGCTATCCAGGGGAAACTGGGCAACTGAGGTAGGAATATGCTGGTCGTAGCCGAAGTTTCGCCCAAATCGGAACGGATAGTATGGCTCCAACAGAAGCAGGCCACCCTTCCTGTAAACCAAAACACTGGGCCGAATTGCCATAGCCCATCTCACCAGCTCCGGTTCCAGGATTGGCCGGGCAGTGTTGACCCCTGAGACAGGATGGATATATGTCTCTATCTCTTCCAGCTTGCACTCTCTCTGAGGATCAATCAAAGGAGCTGAACCTGCCGCCAAGCTCCAGAAATGTATGCTGCCAGGGGCGTCCACTGGTACTTTTATCAGTCGGCCCCATATTTTAAACAGCTAATCATAAAAGGGACCAGGCTCAGCGCTGGCAAATTCAACCATCCTGGGTAACACTGTATCCGCCTGCAAGGTTCTCGGAGCCAACTCAGGGAATATACTGCAAACCCAGGCATTGAAAAAATGAAAAGGACCCACGGTCCTCAAAGAACGGGGAGTCCGATGCTTGTACAGGTCCCCCAAAGATTTATATATCAAACACAGGGCCACTGGGCAGAGCGACAACCTCATACCCCATGCCATCTAACAAGCTGGATAGATGGCCTCTGACCGAATGACTGTCTCGTCCCCTTGAGGGAGAGCAAAAGTACACAGCCAGAATGTGAAATAAGCTGCACAGTGTGTGATGAGATCTACCCCTGTCGGGTTGGGACCACCTTTGCCCACACGGCGTAATGAAGATGGCAGCGCTGACTTGTAGCGAGGAGCTCTTATCTGCTTGCTCGCGACAGGACCCATGGAAGGGAAGTCTGCATATTTCAGGGGACCGTCGAAGAAATAATGGATCCACTGCCCTATCCGGACCCTCAGTTTGCTACCTTTCTCCCGGGGATGATAGCCTTTGGAGGACCCTCTGCTGTACGCCAGACAGATCGAGCGGTAGACCTTCATCAGATATCGGTATGAGAAGCCAAGGGAATACTTGCCTTCTCCATCAGAGCTGTCTTTTTCAGAATCTGCCAAGCAGACTTCTTCATACGGTTCACCGTCAATAGGTAGACCGGAGAGCCGTGATAAACTCCAGAGGTCCAGGGATGTCTCGCCCTCTGCTGTATAAAAAGTGTTGAACAAAGGACAGAACACTTCAAACATCCCACAGCACAATCCTCTGGATATGGGATATCGAAATCTGGTGGCGAAGACACTGTGGTACACCCCTGCTCTGATTAGCAGAGGGGCATATTCTGTCAGAACAAACTCTGTAAACTCCACTGCCCCCACTCGGAATAGGTGGGCGTCAGTGATTTTGGTGTCTCCAAACCAACCAGCGGCTAGATGGTACTTAAACTGAATGGCCGAACAATTCAACACGAAGGGCTCTTCGCGATATCCCCACTTTAAAGGTGCCAAGAACATACCATAGCCGAGCTTCTCCCTATGAACTCGGCCGCCAGCATTGTCCCACCGAACAGGTGTGAATTCCGGAGCCCGGGTCAGCATCTTCTTCTCCGGTTCCAGCTCCGATATTCCAAGGACTGCGTCCCAGTCACGCTTGTCTCCAGGAAGATAGATGGCCTTGCTGCGATACACTGATTCCTTCAGGCTATCTCGCTCAGCAAGGATGGCAGCTTCAACTACGCGAGCTATCCGATAGTCTCG
This sequence comes from Amorphophallus konjac, assembly GCA_022559845.1. Classification (NCBI taxonomy): domain Eukaryota; kingdom Viridiplantae; phylum Streptophyta; class Magnoliopsida; order Alismatales; family Araceae; genus Amorphophallus; species Amorphophallus konjac. The sequence continues at coordinate 399,661,112 of CM040123.1, forward strand.
CATGCCGCTCACAGTGAAAGTCCGGATGAACGGCATCAAATGTCGGTCCTTCGGGAAGTCGGGCCGATAGCTATCATCCCGCCTGAAGCATGTCTCGGTCGCCGTGGAGTATACCCGGGACGTTGACACTGTGTCAGTTTCAGAGTCAGACGACTCGTCAACTGAAGCTATCCTATCATATCCGAAATCCAGGCTATGCACATTCAGCCAATTTACTGTGGCCCGAGATATGTCTGGCTGGGCCGATGAGCTAGCACCAACAGCTCCGGAAGATGCAGCATCAGAACTGGAAGCCATTGCAGTGGCTGCAGTCGGAGAAAAAGTGTGAATTAGAAGCCAGTCTTATAAAGATTATAACATGAGACCCTATGAAAATTTCGGCAGCATCTCCCCTTATTCGGGGTCTGCCCAAGGAGAATAGGGAGTCACCAACCAAGAGGGGGTGGTCCCGAAATCAAAAGGGATTAAATCCCCAAAGAACGTCCTGACGGGCGAAGAAAATGAGACGGCCGAGAGAGGAGAAGAAGTTCCCGCCGATGAAAGAAAGCCAAAGAAGAAGAAAGGAAATGAGACGGCCGAGAGGAAAAGATCGCTCGGGCCGAAGAAGAAGAAAGGAAATGAAGAAAGAGAAGCAAGAAGCAAGAATGAGGAAAAAAGGCTTTCGCCCCCTTAATATAGAGCCCGAAGCAGATGGGTTCTCGACGCGGCCAAATGCGCGCCGAGAACCGCCCAGGCCGAGAGCCCCCATCGGCCAGAAGGCGCGCCGAGAACCCCCAGGCCGAGAAGCCCTGGACGAGGCCCCCTTCCGCCAGGGCGCGCCGAGAAGCCCCAGGCCGAGAGCCCCCTTCGTCCGCGCCGAGAAGCTCCGCGCCGAGAGGTCCCTCGCGCCGAGAAGCTTCGCGCCGAGAGGCTCACGCCGAGAAGTCAGTGCCCTGTGCTGAGAAGCTCCGAAATGCTGAAAATAAAGAAAATGCGAAGATAAAAAATATGAAAATGAAAGATCCGTGTGCAGAATATTGTTGCAACGAGATGATCAGGTCTGAGAACCCGATTAAAGACAAATTGAGGAAGATACCCTCGAATGATGAAAGACACCTGCAACCCCCGTGCCGCTTATTCTGCGCTTACGCCGCCCGCAGGTGGGGGGCATTTGTTGACACCTGGAAAATGAACAAGGGTGAAAACATAATTGAAAAGAGGGTCGGACCAACAGTGAAAGACCAATGATGAAGCTCATCAACTGTCTACCTGGCTAAAGCCCTTGTCGTCAAAGCTGATGCCCGGTGCCAATGTCACTCAGACGGCAGCACTGATAAAGCAGCAGTCACTCGACTGATGAGACCTTCCAGCCCTTTAATGAGAGCTGTACTACCATTTCGTCCAAGAATCCACGGATGATATGTCAGGGTAAGTCAGATGTCGGCTTACTGACAGATGTAATATGAGATGAAGATGAAGCCGGTACCGGCAGATGAAGATTGCAAAGGCTTTTGCAAAGTCAGAACAGAAGAAGAATGGTCTCCACATATTATATACCCGGCTGAGGTCTTCCCAGACTAAAGTTGATGTCCGAGCTCGTCACCATTCAAGTGACGGTGTCGATAAGATGATACCCGGTTTTGTCACCATTCAGATGGCAATACCGATGAAACCCTTGTCTACGGACTGATGAAACCCCTGTCTACGGACTGATGAAAACCGTAATGATGATCTCGATACAAGATATGTCATCAATGAAAGGCCCTTTCGGGTGATGATGCACTTAAAAAGTCCCAAGTGGGCCTGTGTGAAGGTCACGCCGAGAGCCTGTGGTCGAAGCCCAAAGCTGCGCCGAGAGGTGGGATTCGAGCACGCCGGGAAGCCCGTTTCAAGCGCGCCGTGATAGTATCTGCCGAGAAGGAAAAGGAGGATGGATATAAAAACCCTCTTCCTTCGAACGAAGAGGGGGCGGACAAAAAAAAAGAAGAGAATAGAAAAAAGAGAACAGGATAGAAGAATAGAAAAAGAATAGAGAGGGAGTCTTGCCAGGAGAGAGAGAGACCCCCCCTCGGCTGAGAGAAGAGAAGAAGCAGAAGAAAAGAAGAAGAAAAGGCTCCAGGTGGGCTGCTAGGGGGACGGAGAGGAGTCAATGCTCCACCCTCCCCCCCCCCCCATGTTCGCTGTTCCTTTTTCATTGTTCTCCGTATGTAGTAGTCCAAGTCTTAGTGCTTCGATTATTCATATGATTCTCCCCCTGTTCCTCCCCTTTATGTTTCTCGGCTTTAGTCCTGTAGTCGATGTAAATAATGGTAGTGGGATGAAATAAATGCAGTTGCCGTGATGGATATTAGGCAATATGAGCTTCCCCTGTCTCTATACGCATGCGTATTGTTTGTCTGAATGCCCCATGGGCGGAACGATTCAAGCTTCAGAGTTGAGTCTGTTCTTAGAGCAGGGATGAAGATAGAACTCCCACCCCTGTTTAGTGGGTCGTTGGGTTCTATTCTCTTCTCCCTTCCTGTCTCAATGGTATGCCCTCCGTATACGTTCGAGTTTTTCCCCTCGAGCCTCTTGTGCTGTTCGGGAACCAGAGACATCAATCTCTTGGTTTCCCGGACTGCCGGCTATAAAAGATGTATTTGAACCCGCAGATGAACGCAACCCTGGGTCTTCACTCTAACCGTTGAGTGATTAAGACCTGGAGTCCCGACGCCGAGGGTTCTTTCATCGCCGTTTTGCTTCTTCGATGCCACTGTGCTAGTCTGGGGGATCAGAGACAGCCATCTCTTGACCCCCCCAGACGTCTGGCAGCAGATAGATGAAAGCTACTCAGGGCCCTAACGATGGCCTCTCCTCCTCCTGATGATTTGGTCTCTCAGCTTCCCTGGCATCCCTCTAGCAGAGGCATCCATGAAACCTCCTCCTGCACCCCCGATTCGGTCTCACTCTGAGCCACAAAACCCAGAAACTCCCGGACAGAGTACCGCAATCAAACCCTGAAATCCTTCCGCAAAACCACCTTCTCGGCGTGCAAAATTCCCGCCGAGAGCTGTCCCGCCGAGATGCCCTCTCCCCCAGCTAAACGACAAACCCTGCCATTTAAACCTTTTTCACGTGAGCCTCCATGCAAGCCTCTCGGCGCCAGGCTCCCAGCGCGGCCAGGAGCACGCCGGGAAGCTCCACACCGAGACCCCCTCCCCTATAGGCCTATTCAAACCCCTCCATGCAAGCCTCTCGGCGCCACCTTCTCGGCGCGGCCAGGAGCGCGCCGGGAAGCCACCGCCGAGACCCCCCTTTTTGAACCAATAAACCCCCGCCGAGAGGCCCTTTGGCCAGCCAAGAAACCACCGCCGAGACCCCCCTTTGGCCAACCAATAAACCTCCGCCGAGACCCTCCTCTGGCCGATAGAAAGCCATGCCGAGACCCACCTTCTTGGCCAATTGAAGTCCAGTCAGAGGCTCTTCTCTGCACTGCCATCTGTCAACCTTCTGATTTCTTCAGACATATGCCCCGGGGATGTTCAGAGATCGTCATGGATGCCTTGAGAAGACACAGTAATGGGGAAGACCTCCCCTATAGTCCTCATTCCCGATCCGGATTTCACCCTTATGAACCCAAAGGGCCATGTCATTACATGAGTTCCGAGGGATTTCAAGGGGATATTAAACGATGGCATAAATGCAAGCGATGTCCCGGGGCCCGGTGCCCATCCTCGTTCGGTCGTCATCCCGGCATTCCGTGGATGATGACCTATTCTCTCTTGGCATAATCCAAGTTGAGCGGACATGCTGCCGAAATTTATGCATATCCTATTGGGTAACTGTGATGTTCTCCCTCTCAACCCCGTCGGCCCACGGAGTTATGCCTTTGCATGCCCTCCGATGGTCCCTCCAAGGGGGATATAGATGTGCCATCGCACCCACATGGAGCGTGCCATGTCACGCCGGTCCCCATTCGGACTCCGGGTCAATTATGCCCGATCTTTTCCGGATCCTACTCTGCCACCGCATGGGTAGTTTCCTATTCCCCACTTGGCATAGTTCAAGCTGGTGGGAATATGCCGTCGGAGCTATCCCCTAAGATAACGAACCCCTGCTTCGTCTAATCCATTTAGCGTCTTGCAAACGAATGAATTCCGTTTCTTTTGAGCATGTGGCTTTACCGATGTCCTCCTCCTATCTTAGCGTTTAATCAAGGGTTGTCCTCCTTAGGGAGGACGTAATTAACGTCATAGCGTTCAGGGTATGACGGATTTCTGGTCCCGACTCGGACTTCACAATCGACTGACCATGTCAGATCGAGCGCACAATAAAATTGTCACCCCGGTGACTGGCACGCCAATAAACCAACAAACGAATAAATCAATAAATAATAAACAGATAAGATTTAAATAAGAGGAAAAAAAATCCGCGTCCACACCGCCGCCGGTACATCTTCAACCGCCGTCGGGGGGGGCCACCCGCGGCTACTTGTTCATCTTCCAGGTCTACCACATCAAGGGCCATAACCCTCTGACGTTTTTGTCCGCCGGCCATGGCTAGGGCCAGGGTGTAGAGAGGGGTGTAGAGAATGAGAGAGATTGAGAGAGGAAAGGGGGGGTTCTTCGGTTAGGGTTTACAGAAGAAGGAAAGGAAAGAGGGAAAGAGGACGAAGGAAGAAGAAGAAAGGAGGGAAAGAAAAGTTGAACGGTCAAAAAGAATTGACGACCTAAGGAAGGCCGTGTCTTATGGAATTGACGACTGAAACCATGGGCGTTTCTTGACAATGGACGACGCTATCTGGGGCGTTAATTTCTTTTGCATGGGGAATGATAACCGTCGTCAGAAGCATTAAATGGAGATTGATTGATGCGAAGGAAATAATCATTACTGTTTTTGATTAACGTCTGAGTTGGAGGCGTTGTTTATATGAAACGTGGCTTTGCTGAAGGCGTTACTTATGGAATTCCAACGAACATATTTTAGAATTTGAATCGAATTAACGCCTTGTCTTAAGTCGTTATTCAGTTAACGCCCACAGGTGAAGGCGTCAATTATGAGAGATTAATCATTGAAGATGACGTATGCTGAGGCGTCATTTATGGAATTGACGACATTGGCTGAGTCGTTATTTGCAACAGAACCGCAGGTTATTAGAAGATTTGATCAGAATCATTGTGTTATGGCTCAATCCGAATATTATCATTGGTTTATTGGAAGAAAAGATTACATTGCTTCAATGAGCCATTTTGGGCCTCAGGATCCTTAAAGCAATTACATAAGACTTCCACTGTTCTCTGTCTTCTTCTAAGTTCTCCACAGGATGATGAGCCTTGTTGATTTTCCACAGAGCTTGGATAGTTGTGCACTCTTCTCCATCTTCGTTGCTGCCAATATTCCGTGTCTTGATCGGAGGAAGATGAGATGGATCTTCAAGCATTTGCCGTGGAAGCCCAAGTTGAGGAAGACACCGATGTGAGTTATACAGAACGAATTCTGAAGCGCCTATGAGTCGAAGGTCCGTGCCGAGGGAGAATCGTGCGCAGAGTTCTTGAGTCTTGAGTATTCCCGGGGCGCAAGTAAAAAGCTTCTTTGGCATTACCTTGAGATGTTCTCTCCATTCCATTCTCTTTTTGATTTGAGGTATCCGGTTCATCACTCTATTGCTTATTCCTAATGAACCGGTCATGTAAGAGAGTGGGCTTTTTGAGAATATTCTAGAAGGTTGTTGGGCCTCCTCACATGGATCAAATTTGAAATGAAGATCTACCCAACTTGAGAGTGCTAGCATGCATCCATAGATGGGTCTTCCCATTGCCGCCGAGGTAAGCCCGCTATAGAGATAAGCTAGAATTGCCGGTCCCGCTCTCTCTCCTTCCCATAGGCTCGCTACGGCGCTTAATTGGGTCTCCTCTAGAAAATCTTCCGTGGATGGAAATAGGATTGCTCCTGCCAAGCACACCACGAAAGCTTTTGCCACCCGCTCTATCTCTTCATCTTCTTTAGCTTGATCGGATCTCTTGTACACCCAAGAAGCAAGCTTTAGGAGATTGATTCCCTTGGAAGCTTTGATTTGGTTCACTAAGTTTGGGCTGGGAATCAAACTTGTTAGTAGCTCATGTGAAGAAACTGGTCTTGGCATGATGGCCATTTTTTCCTCATCTCCTAGCTTCATTCTCTTTAAGCCTAAGAGCATCTCTAGTTCTTCTAACAGGATTGTGGCTTCAAAAGTCGAGAAAAGGAAGGTATGAGTGGAAGGGTGCCATATTTCAACTAAAGCTCCTATGGCAGCCCAATCAAGGTGAATCTGGTCATAATGTTTGGCATGTGTGACTAGGCTTAAGAGGTGCCATCTTGCTAAGTAGACCCTCATGTCTGGAGAGAATTTTGAGAGCAGAAGAGGCAACCACTTGACTTTTGTGAATCTTCTTGCACCCGGAATATTTGGATAATCCTGCGGAAGGCAGAAAAAGAAAGGAACAGAGAGAAGGATGAGAATACAGAACGAAGTAATGCAGTAAGAAGGATGAAAAGGAACATAAAGCAAACTCACATACCTGGTTCGATGCAATTCTGTTGCTTATACGTCCGTTGATTTCTGAGAGTCTAGGAGTGGAGATCTTTGATCTCTTGATTGCCCTCTCCATCTTCTACGGTTATTTCAATGGCAGTCTGCAGAAAGAACTTGAATTGTAGCAGCACCTGTGAACAGACAGAGGAAGCAGAAGAAGCAGGAATTCGATGAATGTGCTTTGATCATAACGAAGTTCCTTCCTTTTTATAGAAGTTTGGAGAGTTTAATGCCCGTTCGGAGTTGCAGGTTGATTACAATTAGGATTGGGCTTAGCTTTCGAATCGGAGACGGAAGCGCGTTGTTAATTAACGTCCTCTCTTGGGGCGTCAATTGTTGAATTGATGACTTGACCGAGGTCGTGTTTTATTTCGCGTCTCCAGGAGGGTCGTCTTCTTCTTGAACTCTCGGTGCATTTAACGCCTTGATGAAGGGCGTTTTTCATATTTTGACGCCTTGATGTCAGTCGTCTTTCATATTTTGACGCCATGAACTCCAGTCGTTATTTTGTTGACTTGCATATTTGATTCTCCATATGCTTTGATGAACTTAAGTGCTATTCTTTAGTTGGAGTTATTTATGATTATGCACTTATGATCATTTTTTGTGGATGATCATTTTATTATGGGGGCTAATGAATTTTCAAGTGTAGAAGATTGCAGGTTCGAGGAGCATGGGTCACTCGTGGGAGTAACATCATCCTATTTCCTGTGTTTCTTTCATGTAAGCATTGTTACTATATAGTATTCTACGCTATTATAGCATATCAAGGACCTTGTGGTTCTGATGAACCTGGAATTTGAGTTCCCCTTCATCAAAAACGGTGATAATTCCAGGAGAGTCTTGATCACACGGATAGGCCGTTGAGTCATTAAAGGTCTGGGATGATGGTTCCACTTTTCTGGGTTGATGCGCGGACAAACGGGCTTCGGCTTAGTGTCAGCTCAGAGATCTGGATTCTTGACCAAATCTAGATGGCTTAGCAATATTATCCTTGATTATTTTTTTATTTTATTTTTAGTTTGTTTTATCTTTTTCTTTTAGCCCAGCATGCATCATATAGGACTTTGAGCTTCATGATGAAAATCTTCATATTATGGCAATAATGAAGGTCACTCGCGCTTGATTGAGTTGACATGAGAAATTTCACTCCAAATTGAGTACTTTATTCTCTCTGAAGCCGCTCAGGCTAGTTCCTTGAAACTGTTCCTTTGCTGGATCTTCATCTCAATTCCCTTTATTTTTCTGTAAATCCACCTTGGTTGTAGCACGTCCACATTGGCTGGTAACCGCTCTCCAATGGTGTCATCTTGTCGTGCCCACGTGCACATTTTATTTACTTAGTTTAGTCTCCTGTATCCAGCAAATCGATGCTTCCTTGGAATCACCCGGAGTTTGTTTCATTTTGAATCTTGGAAAGATTTCTAATGCTTAGTGTCTGAGGCGTGTCACATCACACCTTGGCATCTACTTATCAGTTCGCTCTAATTCATTTCGCTTGTTACACTTTCACCTTCATTCCGTCTCACTCCCTTCCAAAGCAGACGCCAAGGCGGGGCAGCTGTAGACACGCCAAAATTGACGCTATGTTGATCAAATCTCATGTCACCGTGTTAACGCCCCAAAGTGAACTTCAATATTTCTATAATATAAAGTTTTTCTATTTTTGTGATTTATTCTTGCATTTTTGGAATTCACGACTTGAAGAGGGGCGTTATTTAAACAGCGACCTAATCTGGGGCGTGTTATTAAGAAAGGACGACCACAGGGAAGGGCGTCAATTCCTGGCATTTTACGAGTCCCACCCCGATTGAAATCAATGATTAACGTCCTTCCATAGGGCGTGTTTTTGTTTAACGCCTTTGCTTCAGGCGTCTCTTTACAATTTTTCAAATTAAGAAGGTTTTGTTGCCACAATTAAATCCAGGTAGTGACGCCTTTATCCCGGTCGTGTTTTGAATTAACGCCCTAGAGGTGGTCGTCAATTTGTAATTGACGCCCTTTTGTAGGTCGTGTCTCACCCTTTCGTGTTCTGCTTAAACTCACCTTTCCTAAAGAGTTCCCTGCCTTTCTTGATCACCTTGCTCGATCTGGGAACTAGAGTCCTTGCCATTGACGACCACTGTCTATTCTTATCTTCTCAAATTTGTGATTATCTATGATCGAGACCCTATATAAAGATGCCCTGGTTGATCTCACGCGAGGTTAGATACACACACACGCAGAGGTTACGGGTGCAAGGTTAGAAGCAGAGCTGTTAAGAAAGAATCGTGAGTTGTGAGTTGTTACAGAGGTTAGACGCACGTATACATACAGAAGCTCTCTGCTTCCTCCTGCTGCCGCATCCAGAGTGTTTTCCCTTTACTGTTTACAGGAACAGCAGGGATCTTTTCTTATCTTCGTTTGTTGTCTTCATTCATCTCTGTTCATCATCGTATAGCTTTTTCCTTGCATTAGTTTTTCATTGCATCTCTTTTCCTCTCCCTAATTCTCTAGGGGTTTTAAAATAAACAAAAGGTGCATACTTTATGCTCTTCTTTCATCACCATCTTTCATCTTTGGATTGATACTACACTCACATTTGGCTGATCTCCTTTTCTTTTATTTGTTTGTTCTTTGTTCAAAGGTAATCAAAGAGGAAAAACCCCCTTCATCGACCGGCCGATAGAAGGTGGAGGAAGGAATCCACATCCATCCCGCATCCTATTATCACCAGGTATTCGCGATCATCTTTTCTTCTTATTGAGGTAACCCCTCTGGCGATCACTCTCCTTAGTAGCACCACGTGCTCTTTTACTCCCTTTTTCATTATTCTTCTTATGCATATGCTTATTTTTCTTAAAAGTGGATTATTTTCCATGATTCACAAGGTCTAGTGGACCTTCCAGAGTCTGGTGACCCCGCGCCACCTGTTACTCCATGTTACTCGTGCTAGGTACGTGTGTGGCTTTCTGTATTCACGTTTAGTGACCTGCCACTAGTCGTAGCTTTCCTGCGCACGCGTGTGCGGACCCACTTGAGAGTGGTGGAGAGCGTGACCCGAGAGAGACGATTTTTAGGTTGGTTACCGTAGGGCCCCCACGCACAGCCTGAGTCCGGGCTTCAGAGGAAGAACCAACTAGAGGATCTGACCTAGGGCGCATGGTCTGTGTGTGCACATGTAGTTGGGGGCAGTGGACACGTGCTGACGAGTGCGACCCCAACTAGTCCTTGTTCTGAGTTTCTGGTTACTGTATGGTGTACGTCTTAATCTCCGCCTGAGGCGTCACAGGGAGACACCTGAGGCTGTGGACTAAGTAATCAGTGGACGCATCTGGCCTTACTTCTGGTGGGCAGTGCTCCTGTCACGTGACGTGAGTTTCTAGTGACTCGAGTTCCGTTTCACATCTGCGAGACGTGGTTTTGCTCATAATTTTCGGGTGGTTTCCCAACGTAGATGTCTAGGGTTCTGGTGAGTGTCATCGAGGGTCTTTTTCCTAGGTAGTGTTCGGTCCACGACAGTGGTGTCATGATAAGTTTTCCTGGCAGCGTAGCCAGAGGTTTTCCTATTAGTCTGGTGGTCCCCGACGGTGAGATCAGGGCGAGTTTCCGGTACAGTAGGAGTAGCTATGGTGCCGAGTTTTTACCAGCCACCGTGTTTGTTATTCCTACTATTGTTACTGCTTTCCGCTACCGTCGTTGTTTGCGGTTGGGGTTTCGCAGGACCCCTACTGAGACAGTGATAGGAGGCTCACCCCTGCTTTTCAGGTGCGGCGGTTCTTCCTCGAGATTCGAGGGTACTACACGGAGGTTCTTAGTTGCCAGCTCACCGGGCCGAGTGTTCACTCGGTGTTGGCTACGTTTCTCTACCTTAGACTGTAATTTTGTTGGACGGGACTCTACTGTAATTAGATTATTTATTTCTATTAATTATTAAATTATCCTACTTTATTTCCTACTTCTTTGTACCTCCACACTCCTTTTAGCCCTTCCGAACCCTCCAGCTCATGGGCGGCGGGCCGAGATTCGAATGGTATCAGGTTCTTCTCAGTATCCAGATCTTGGGTCGTCACAGCTTATACCATGGAGAGAAGTGGGGCTCAGGCCCAATCTCCTCAGGAGGGTCAGAGTCAACTGCTGGTGCGCATTGTTGAACCTCTAATGAAGAATGGCGGCGACAGATGACCTATCCCTGGCAGGCAATGACGGGGTGGGGTCCGACATGTGGAAGTTGCTAACAAAAGAAAAGATGATCCAATTGGTTGCCCGGCCACTCCCGCTATGCCTTCGTGATGATGATGAAGCGGTCCTGTCAGTTCTTCACATTGGAGACAGTGGGCGAGAACTCGATAAACTACTTCCCGCTACGAGCTCTAAAGTAGAACTCGTTGCTACCAAAGCCAGGACATGGCTAAATATAAAAGAGGGAGTATAAGAGATTTACGGCGGGAGCGATGCCAATCTCGTCACAACGCCAGAAAAAACACATAGTTTTCTACAAGAATTGGGTGCCAATTGCCCATTGCAAATTCCATAATAACAAAAGAGGCACTCAAAGAAAATTAGCACGGAACACATCGATGGAAATGTCAATTCTCCCGAGGTGATCCACTCCCAAACCCTCATCCTCATTAGGAAAGAGTATGTCATATTCCGCCAGAATCTGTTAAGCTTCCCTTAAACCCCAGACCACGTGGTAGACAACTCGGGAAATAGGAGAAGAATAGGGATGAGTGGGATCCCCTGAGGTGCCCGGACCACTTGGTGATCCTCTGTGAGAAGCCCTTGGAGCCTTAGAGGAAGATTCTCCTCTAGACCCCTTGGAAAGAAGAAGCTTCCTAAGAGGGTGAGACATGGTGTAGCACTAAAGAGAGATAGACTCACCAAAAAATAGGAAGCTTGGAAAGGTATAAGGACGACGAAAGAAGAATAGCAAAGCTTGGTGCCGGAGAAGATGAAGGTGTGATTCCGCGGCACGTTCCCGCATCTATTTAAAAGAGAAGGCGGCCATGATGGTTCGACTTCAACAGTCAAGATCAAATCATCAGGAGTGGGACGAATCACCATCAACTGTCGTAGAGAAGTAGAAGAATTCCAAGAAGAGCGGTAGGTGTCGTTCGTGCCCGCTTTTCCACACGCTATAGGATTTGGTCATGATGAAGATTACGTCACGCCCAAATGCCACCACATGTACTGCACTCCTAGGCAGGATGGTGTCACTACAAAAAATTATAGATATAGGGGCAATTCATTTAGAGACATTTATTAAAATTGTCTCTAAATTATCATAAATAGAAGCATTTTATTTTTAATATTACCTCTAAAATATCTTAATTTTGTTCTTTACTTAAAACCCTATACAGAGGCGTTTTGAAATTTCCTCAAAATGATTATACAAAAATACTAATCCATTAAAAATGCCCCCAAAGAATTTCGCCTGCGCGTGCCACATTCGAGCTCCCGCGTGATCGTAACCTCCCCTCCCTCCTTCTCGATCGTTGACTCCCTCCTCAATCCACTTCTACTCCACCACTCCACCTCTCCTCTCACCTCCCTGGGCCCCTCCCGTCGCAGAAGTCTTCCTCATCTTCTCCCTCCACCTCTCCACCTACTCACGGCCTCCGGTGTACATCATCCTCTACCCCTCTACCTCATCGCCTCCCTCCCCCCTTCTCCCCCACCCACTTCTCCCCCCTCACTATTCCTCAATACTCGCAGGAGCCGCCAGCAGGTCCACTACGTATAGTTTCCCAACTCCACAGGGCCTAGCCGCAACTGGCGTCGGGCGACGCTCCCCAACCACCGCCATCGCGCTCTTGCTCTGCTGCTACACCACAAGGTTGCTCGTCGTCACCCCCACACCAACATCGACTCCTAACCCGCCGACACTAAATCGTACTCATCTACAAGACTGTGAAGGTATTCTCCTTCCCCCTCCGCCTCCTCTCGCCTCCCGAGCACCCTTCCACTGCGGACTCTTCCTCCATCTTCTCCTTCACCCCTCTGTCTCCTCACCTCTGGTGTAGACTTTTCCTCCATATTCTACTTCACCCCTCCACCTTCTCGCCTCCGTAAGATATATGACCAAGGCTACGTCTTGATTACTGGAGTAAGATTGCCAACAGAACCTTCTTTCATCATTTTCTAGATCATACAAATTTTCACTCGGGTTAGTGCTTATTAATTAATATGATTTAAATTTGTCACACAGGCGAGGGGTTGTAGAATGCTTCCTGTAGATCTTTCTAGTTTGATTTTTCCTCCCAATGGGTTATGGAAAATATAATATGTAGTGGAACTATTTAATTGTTATGATGGAAACTATTTGCTTTACTACTTTGTTTTCTTGTCATCTTATGTTATTACTATTCTTTGTCCACAGTTTCGTCTCTAGTTTATTTCTCCTTGGTCCTTGCTTTGTTCCCTCATGTAAATGTTGATAACGGATATTGTTTATATTCGCATGTGCTTTTATCTAAATCATTTTTCTATGCCCAAGCATTTGGTATCTTTTTTCTCTAACATAGTTTAAATTGAAATTTGTCAGACTGATGGCACTATTCCCAATATGCTTGTTATAGCAAATTATGAAATAGTAAAGCCAAGGGTTGCTGATGCAGAGCACAAATCCCAAGTTTATGGATCCCATAATCTGCTAATACCACTTTGTACACAATTTCTCTCACTTTATGCAATATCTTAATTCTTTGCAATTGCTGTATTTGTCTAAACTGGACATTGAGAGTGCTCTAGTGAAGGGCTAGGTGCTCCTGATGATGGGAAAACAATCCCCATGAATCACTAAGCAGAAGCATCCTCTAACTTCATTTGGTCACACCAGATAGCTTGTAAAAGAGAGCATCCTTAGGCACTCAACCAAAGTTGATATCCACATGCAATCTTTAGATTCACTTCAAAATTAAGGAACATATCAACTTTTGAGAGCCACATTTGCCATGACTACTCTAGTCTGGACAAGAAAGGAGTGTGTGTGTTAGATTGACTATCAACGCTTAATAAAATTGGTCATATCCAATTCATGAAACCTAAAGTATATCATCCTCCGCCTATGCCAACGAGTTTTCCATAAGCAAGATCCGGATACAATGACAAATGAGCAAGGGTTAGCAAGGCATCTCCCCGAAGCAATGTGCCAGAATGATGCCCAGTTGTGCTAAAAAAAAACTTGGGGTTGGGGTTGCGTTCTCAAAATTTTTGAGGAAGTAAAGAATCAGGGGGTACATGTCCGTAAATATCATAAGAAAATAATTGGGAAGTAAAAACATTTGTTTGTATTCTCACATTATAAAACTTTGGGAGAGAGTAATGAAGAAGAACCTGAGACTTATGGTGAATGTTTCAGCAAACTAGTTTGATTTCATGTTTGGTAGGTCTACTATAGGAGCTATTTTCTCACTGGGGGTAATCCCCTCCAGCCCCATTCCCTCGTTGGGGCCTCTAGTCCTATGTGGGTGCCATCAACCCACTAATCTGAAACAAATGTTCGGGTGAGAATATAATATTTAAAATATGCTTATTATAATCAAAAACAAAATCAAAAATCAGATATGGAAATGTGTTTTCATTTCTTATTCTGACATTTTATCAGAACTTTTCAATTCAGATAACATGTGGAAAAGATTTTTTTCACTTATGTTCCTGATTGTGAATTGTTGGAATTGGGTCAGAAATCGGATACTTGGACCACCATTGTCAGCCCTACTCCCCATGGAACCATTATAAGTAAACTTCACATCAGAATAGGATGATAATTGAAGATTGCGCTGCTATTTCAACTACCTTCATTCTGATTATGCCTTTTCGTCTGAATACTCGGGATGTAAATTGTGCCATGAGAAATATCAATGCACTACTTCAAGAAAGAGAGTTCCATGTATAAGAATCTCTCGGGGAATATCGATTATAATTGCACATTCTACTGTTTAAATAGGATATTGGGTAAGACCCAACAAAACTCAACTAAGCACCATATACATCTGACTAAAACATGGTGCATTCACAACGATGCAAAAGATAAATGGGTGTTGGCATCGGCTTATTTTCTCAAATTAATCGAGGATTAAGCATATGAAAATACTCCCTAAATAGAGCAAAACGGCACATCGCCAGAGTTGCTCTACCAGTCGAGTTGGGCTCAAAAATCGAGACACTTCACCGGGTCAAGCGGTGCAACATAACAATCGGGGATCAGCCCCGAGCAAACGGCACTATGCCAGCCAGTTTCCCGACAACCGAGTCAGTTTCAGGATTCGGGACAACCTACCGTACCTTACGGCACTCTGTGAAGATTCGGGGATCACCCCCGTATACCCTGCCTATGGTTCTGTACCACCGACATCTCAACAACCGGGTTAACTCGGGACTCAGAACAGCCTGCCGCATCATACGATTCTTCGCCAAGGAGCGAGGGTCACCCCGACCACCAAACAAATGGCATCATCATGTCGACGCCCCAGTCACCGGGCTCAACCAAGGGTCCTAACCAGCTAGCCGCGACCCGTGGCAATATCAGCAATCGATCGGGCCCACCCCCGATCACTCAGTTTGTGGGTTTAACTTCGTTCAACACAGCTACCCGAGCCGACCCGGGGGCGCCCCGACTACAAGCCACGCCATGTGGCACTCAGCAACGAGGCCGGGGTCTACCCTTGAGTCACCTCCCTCCAGCCCTCTGAAGTCAAAAGAAGACCCATCTGGGCCAACCACAAGCTTCAGGAGCACACAGCACCCTTATACGGCCCACACACGCGTGTCAGGAATTTCCCCGAGCACCTGGTGGCCGCGTATGCTCCAGCCACTCTACAGCGAGCCCGAGCCCAACTCGGGACTCCCAGTAGCCCATCACGTCATGCACCACCCTTGTGAGCCCTCACACGCGGATCGACCTGCGCGTCATGTCCACGCGGATCACCTTGGGTCTGGTCTGCCTAAACCCCCCTGGGGGGAGGGGTTTAGGCGGACCAGCCTCACCCCCAAGGTTGGTCCGCCTAAACCCCCATAAAATAAAAAAAGAGTATTTTTTAATTAAAAAAGGTGCCCAAGCTAGTCCGCCCAAACCCCCCTGGGGAGGTTTAGGCGGACCAGCCTGCCCCCCCAGGCTGGTTCGCCTAAACCCCCCAAGGGGGGGGGGTTTAGGCAGACCAGCCTGACCATTCAGGCTGGTCCACCTAAACCCCATCCAAAATAAAAAAAAAGATTTTTAAAACAAAAAAACCCCTCCGTGAGGGGTTTAGGAGGACCAGACCAGCCCCTTGGGCTGGTCCACCTAAACCCTCCCTCCCACACTCCGTAAAAAAAATGTATTTTTTTAGGGTTTACCCGGACCAAACCCAACCCTCAACTTGGTCCGGGTAAACCCCTTCCACCTCTTCACCTTCCACTATAAAAGCCCCCTAGGGAGCTCAAGGGGAATGGAATGCAATGCAACATGGAATGGAATGAAGGATGCAATGCAACACCCTCCGACCTAACTGCCGTGCCCTCAGACTCCCGAGGCCTTTGGCAAGGGTCGGGGACGCGAGGAGCTAAGTGCACGCGTGGTTGGCTTGTTGATCGGCTCGTACAAGCCGAGGGTATGTCACACGTACTCCCCTCACGCGGCGTCTAGCCATCGCACATAAGTCCATGCCCGTCGCGTATAAGGCATTATGACAACGGCGAACACACCCGCATCTCGGGTCCGCCCGCGTATGACAACCCACGGTGGCTACGCATACGCTATGATGCCGCACTACTTTTGACACGGAACCACGTGCCCACTACTCGCCCCGAGCTGGCCCCCGACCGCTCTGACTGATGACTCGAGTTAGCCGGACCCTGGCCCGGGAGTAATATTCCCGGGGCCGGCTTCAACTCCCCCGCATGACGACACTCGTGTTTCGAGGCCCGGACCTGACTGTTCACCTTGAGCCGCGTCCGACGGCTGTTAGGCGCCAGCCCACGACCGCCCCTGCCACCTAGGTAGTCGGGCTTGTCTCGATCTCCTCATGGAGAGCCTCTGTAAAACACGCGGATATCCACCTTATTAGGCATTGACCCGGGGACCGACCCACGTGTCAGAATTGTCCCGCGACTTGCGCCCATTCTACTTCGGCCTCCCCGGCCCATTTGTAAAGCCCATGTGACTCTCATACAGCATGAAACCAGTTGAACACATGTACATGTACTCGGGTCTCAGCCTCTTCACGGTGCCCGCCTCCTTCAGTCACAACGAGGCCCCCGGCACCCGACTGCCAGTCACACCGGGCCCCGAGCATGACCATCCGGTGCCTAACAGCTCAACAACTCAGTCATAATGGTGCCCCCGGCACTCGATTGCCAGCCATCTCAGTCACAACGGTGCCCCCGACACCCGAACACTCAACAACTCAGTCACAACGGTGCCCTCGGCACCCGATTGCCAGCTACTCCAGTCACGTCGGGACCCGCAACACCCGATGGCCAACAACTCCAGTCCCACCGGTGCCCATGGCACCCGACAATTCTAGGCTCAACAGCCTTTGGTCGCTCCAGTCATGGCGATGCTCACGCCGTCCAACCACTCCAGTCACAACGGTGCCCGGCCGCTCCAATCGCAAGTGGTGCCTGCGTCATCCGGTCACCTCGGCCTTGGTGATGTCCAACTGCTCCAATACAACGGTGCCTACGGCACCCCTACTTCCCCGACCGTAACATTGTCTCATGTATGGAATACATTATAAGGCCCCTCGGGCGGCATCCTGCTGAGTCACAGGCCCTTTGACAGACACTATGTACAGATACAGGACAACCCACACAATAATGCAATGACTCGGGGACCGTCATGAATGACATAATTGTCCCGTGGCTTGCAAGCAATTGTAATCGGGATCTTATACCCCCATATAAATACCTTTCATGGCATATAAGTCATGTAATCCAGTCAGGGAGCGGATCCCCCTCCTCGCCGGAACCAGTCTCTCTGCCCCCAGTTATCCTTGTCATGCTGTTGTTGCCCTGTCGCTGTTGCACGGACTAAACCCTCCTGACGTTACGGCTACCAAGGTCCCTGACTCTCTCTTTGGTAGAAGAAACAAAGGTATTCAGATTCAATCTGATGTAAAATAAACACAGGTTGCTTACGGTCGGTGGAGAAAGACATCCAGTACACGAATCCCCATAATCCCCTGCACACTCGTACCCGTGGAACCCCTTTTATCCACGTGTCACTCGATCCCTCGAGCCACGTGTCGCGTCCTGGCGACGCTTCCCCGGTCAATCCTCAGTTCCATAGGTAATTATCGAGAAATCGACTGGCACGCCCGCATTCCACCCACCCATCCCTGTCCCAGTCTCCCAGAATGATGAACCATACGCCATCCCTTCCAGTGCGTTCCCATCGTTCTCTCTGCCTTCTTCTCAATACTCCCGGAATCCCCGCGTGCCCAGTCAACCTATCTCGACCTTCTGTAAAAGGCGAGTGTACACCCCCGCCGCGAGGACAAAATGACAAGTGACTCCCCGCGGTCGTAAACAATGGGAAAGACTAATATATCTTTTGATCACATCAACAATTGATAATGTATATCCATACTATTTCACAAATATTATTTCCACATATAAACTATGAATGATGAAGGACACACAGGTGTGAAATATGAAGAGTTGAATATTGGAATATATCATTTTTTAATGTGACCACTGGCAATCTATCAAGGCATGATAGATGAAACAAAATAGAAGAATATTTGGAGTATATCATATTTACTAAGTGGTGTTTTAGAGATGCTTTGCAGATGCCAGTTGTTGATTTATTGTGTTTAGAGAGAAATACTGGCTTGTGTTCTCACTTGTAATTGGTGCATATCATCTAAGTTCAGTTTTGCAAGATAAATCTTTCTGCATTCTACTCACCAGTTCTGGCAAAGGGAGGCAGCAAGTTTGAAGCATCAACTACACACTCTACAAGAGAATCATAGGTATGACCTTCCCACCCTGCAATATATGCTAATTGGAACATTATGACAAAGGAATCTTTCAAAAGTAATCTGCCATGTTTGTTTTAGTATTGAAGTGCTTCCTTCACTGAAATGATCTAGTATTGAAGTGTTTCCTCAGTGTCCTCATATATAAAAAGATTACCAAAAATTTTTCTAGAGCAAGAAAATGCAGATGGAAAGATCATCATGACATCCCATATTTTATGCCCATAAAAATTGATGCAGCTTTCCTTATTTTTGTTCTTCGGGTATCTCACTCAAAATTAATGGATTACGTATGAGCAATTCTTAATTCTCCACGGATCAGGTATGAGCATTTCTTTGTGTGTTTTTCGTTTGATGGCAGTATATGTGCTTTGATGGTCATTAAAAGTGGTCTATTTCACAACAGAGTGGGGGCCCTGGAGGATGGGGGTGGGGTGGGGGGTGCTCATTTTTACCCATTTGGGTATGTTGAGCTTATTTTGCATGTGTTGTCTAAGGCACGGAAATAGAAAGGTGGGTCTTGATGTGCAAAGGAAGTTTTGTTTTTCCTAATATAGGAAGTCAGTTCACTTTTGAATGGAAGATTGTTCTGATGTGAAACGACCTAAGGATGCATTGATGGACGGACTGGGCGAGCCTTGGGCCTAGACTTGCAAGCACACTCACAATTTGGCGGACTCGATGTTGGCGGACCGATATCGCATCACAACCCTTTCCCGTGGTGACTAAGTGATGATAGGGTGGGTTTGAGGGTCTAAACCCTGCAGGTTGGGGTGATGGCTAAGCTAAATATGTTTCCCTCCCTAGGATCGGTACACCCACATCAGCGGGGCGGACATCGCGCCTTGAGGGCACGGGGTCTCTCCTCACTCAATCCGCAGTGGCCGCTCAGGATCGGGAAGCCTCTTGGCTGGGCACTCACTTCCTCTCCGGCTGAACTTCGAAATGATACTAGTTGAACAAATATTATCCAGGGAGGGTTCAGCTTATACCTGATCGGCGTGAAGACATCGATCCCGAGTCGGAGACGAGGGCGAGCGGGGAAGCGTGGGATCGCCACCACCCGCACGCTGCACCGATGATGCTTCGAAGGGACCTGCTTTTAAAAAACTACTCCTCTTGCTGGAGGGTGATCGTGGGGTGGGAGAAATATCAATTACATTCAAACACTACCTCCACGCAGGGAGGGGCACTAAGCCGGCCAGGCGGGGAAGGGAGAGTAGCTAAGGAAGTAGCCGAATGAAGACTTCGCCGGTTTTGCCCACTTCTGTGACTGCCTGATAGGTACTCGCTGTTATCGCCGCCACGGACTCTCCCGGACTCGAAAGTCACTGAAACCAGCGCCAAGTTTTCACTGGTTGAACAGGGTGGACTCCTGAAGTTTCTTGGAATTTCTAGTCATCGTCGACGGCCGGAGTAGGCACTGGAACTGGGCGGCTTTGTTCTGGCTCGGACTGGTTCTAGAGTACCGCAGCAAAAAGATGAACTCGCCACGAACACTCTTGAGATCCGAATGATGCGGGACCAGAATGGACGCGAGTGTGGCTGAGTCTTCTTCAATCAGAAACCAAGAAGGGCCCCAGGGGAGGTCGGAGTCGCGAGAAAGAGCCTGAAGAGTGGGGGGTGTTGGGACTGGCTCTAACTAGACTGACCTGCGCACCCGAGGGAGAATAATTGGAACATAGGATTCTGAACTCCAAACGAGGCTCCGTTTGCTGTTCTGGATAGGGGACTGGTAGAATCTTGTCTCGATCAAACGGCGCACCAAGGGGAGCAAGGATATGGGCGCAGGAGCTTCAGCACTGGGGCTCTGGTCTCTGCTCGGATGCCAGATGCGCGGTCGGACGAGAATGAACCTCATGGGTGGCTCCAAACTCAGATCGAGGCAGGACTGCCTCACCTGCGAAGCTGACTAGAAGAGCTTTCCAGCAATGTATGGTGTGCTATATGGAACTTGGAGATGAGAATGGGGCAGACTCTGAAACCTGTGGATCCTCAACTCCTGGCGACCTGAGGATAGAATTAAAGAGTAGAGTGTATGTGGAGGTGGGAAAGGGGATGAAACTTGCAAGGGGTGGCTAATGGAAGTTGTGGGAAGAGGAATGGAGGGATTTAGGGGTGATGAAAGGGGGTGGGGGGTGTGCTGGGGTCTTAGCTAGCAGGGGGGAGAGGTGGGGTGCGCAGGTTTGCCTAGGTGGAGTGGGAGAGAGGGGGTTGGAATTCTCTCCCTTGGTTTGAATGGGTGGTTAATGGAGGGATTAATTTTGGTCTTGGGGATGGTAAGGGTTGTCTTGGGAATGTGAAGGGGTGCTTGGGAGATGGGATTCTCCCTTGGGAGAGGGGAAGGTGTTTGGGCGAGTGGAAAGGTTGCTTTGGAAGGTGAAAGGGTGCTTGGGGCTTGGTGAAATTAATGGAGGGATTGATGGGTCTTGGGAAGGTGAAAGGTTGAGGGTTGATGTGGGGGGCTGAGGTGGCAAGGGGAGAGGAGAGAGAGAGGATGGTGCACCCTAGAGAGAGAGGGGGGTCGCCCCTTTTAGAGAGAGAGGGAGAATGAGAGAGAGGATGAGAGCTAGAGAGAGATATATATATTCTCACAATTGTAGTGGATTTTAAAATTATTTAACAATTCATTAGCTTCAAATGAGGGAGTTGGGTCCTATTTATAGGAGCTCAACTCTTTACATGACCATTTTACCCTTGACTTAACACAAAATGACCAAAGCTATCCAAAAGGGGGCGCCCATGGGCTAGCCCTTACAATTGGGCCCATTAAGCTTAATATGCTATCTAATTGACCCAATAACTTACTCAACTGACTCAAATAAAGAAAATTACAGCAATAAGACCCAAACAAAGTGGAAAATACATGATACTTCTTTGAGAATTAAGTCAAAAAATCATGCTGATCGTTGCAGGGGTGATGTGGAGAGTAGTGGGAACAAGAGCTGCTTGTGATGTCCCCATCATACCCCTGGGGTGTGGAGAATTTGACCCTATCGAATAAGGGTCCTTCCTAGCTCGCCCATATGTCCACCGATGGGGTCGGCCCTTCCACCTCACAGGGTATTGCTGGATTGCCCCACCCCTGGTGGTATCCTTCTGTTCAACCAGTATCAAATCTATGTGTTCATGCCGGGCTCTCTAGGTTAAAAGTGGGCTCTCATTGGTGGGATCACTCTCAAAAGAGGGTATAGGCTCAACATCCTTACTAGGTGCTACCGCGGGGCCCTTGTAGGGCACAAGGTCTGCCACACTACAATGAGGGTTGTCCCCGTGTTCCTTCAGAAGGGCCAACTTAGTGGCATGTATGCTCAATCGCCCCAGGTCCTTAAAGGGTCATGTTCCTCGAGCCCTAAGTTTAGATGCAACTCTAGGAAAGAGCCTCTTTGTCCTGACCATTAGATAGTCACCCTCTTGGAAGTCTTGGGTTCCTTTGCGGGTATCAGTTCGCCTTTGACAAATCCTATTTCCTTTGATGATGTGCTTGCAAGCATGCAACCCTGTAACATGTCGGACATAGGAATTTGTGAAGGCTAGCACTCTATTGGATGTTGGGGGTCCCGGGCACCCAAATGTGGATCTAGTATGTTTAGACTCTCTATGAAAGTTGGTAAGAATGGGAGGGTCGGGACTTCCAAATGTAGCCCTATCATGCATAGCTTTCCTATTGATGGTTGGAGGGCCAGAGTATCCAAATGTGGTTCTAACATGCGTAGACCCTCTATCAAAGTGGGTGAGTAAAGGAGGGTCTATGTGCCCGAGCTCACTTACCCTAAATGGCCCTAGACAAAATGATGCATGTGACTCCAACCTCTTATGTTCTTGATGGACCCTAGGATGATTGACTTGTAATGGAATAAGGTAGTGGTGTTCTTTGATTAATTGGGGTGTGTGTTGTGGGTTGAGGGGTTCCCAAAAGGAGGGATCATGTGGATCTAGGAGGACTTGGGTTGTGGGGAATGTGGCTTCTTCCCATCCTAGACCTTGAGCACTCCGAAACATACACTCCCTAGTGTGGCCTAGGTACTCGTCTCCTAATGGGGTAAGCACCAAAGTGGATTCCCTAAGTGGAGTGCCCTTTCCTCGTGGTGGGTGGGGGTCAAAGGGCTGGCCTTGGCAAAACTCGTCAGGTTTGGGTAGAAACAATAAGAGCTTACTCATGCAAGGGCCCTTGGTGTAGATGGAGATGATGGACCCGATGGAAGGGTGTGATAAACTAAGATACCCCGTGTCGCTTGCTCCTAAGGCCAGTGTAGACGTGCAAAATTACACACCCATACATCCCAACTAGTCCAGCACCAATAACAACTTCAACCGAAGAAGCTGTGGAAAAGGGGGCACCTGTTGACAGCTAAAATATGAACAAAGATAAAGATGGGACCAGACCAGCAACGAAGACTGGAAGATGCCTACAAGGTCAGGATTGAGGGAGGATCCTCACCACCAACTAATTGCCCGGCTAGGACCATCTCAGGCCTGGCTGATGTCCGGTGTTATCGTCATCATTCAGATGGCAATACTGATAAAACCCCAGTTTGTTCACTGATGGAACCTCGAGATGATCTCAACAAAGCTGTGTCACTACTAAAGGGGCCTCTTTCGGTTCTGATAAAAGTCAATACAAAATAACTAAGAGAAGCCAAGGCAATTATGCGGCCTAAAAGCACTAAATGGGCCGGCCATTTGGGCTTCTGATAATGGCGCCGGGAACCTCCACGAAGGGCCGCTGGACGCGCCGGGAGCTGTGGCTAAGAAGCTGGCCACGCCGAATACCCTCCACCGAAAGGACAGAGGGATGAGATCTATATAAACAAACCCTCTTTGAAATGGGGAGGGGATCGGAAGCCAGGCCATCGATCAAAAAGAAAGAAAAGAGAAGAGAAGAGAGGGAGAGAGAGAGCCTCCTCCGCTGAAAAAGAAAGAGAGAAGAGACCGATCAAAGGGAAGAAGCTTCAGGTGGGCATCCGGGGAGGGAGAGGAGTCAATGCTCCGCCCTCCCCCTTGTTTTCTTTTCTTCTATTTCATGTAATAGTTTCAAGTCTTATCTTGATTCATGCAATGTAGCCGAGACATCTCGGCATCTGTCTGTTCCCCTTTCCCTCACTCTCTCCCTGTAATCAGTTTGGGTATGGGAATGGTGTTTCACATGGGTTTTCTGACCATGTGTCTTCCGTGATGGGCATCGCCAAACGAATGGATATATATGTACGATGGGTTATAGTTCGAGCCTGATTTTTGCTTCTTCTGAAGCCCTATTGCCCTTCCTTGTGTTATCTGTAAACCAGTAGCATGATGATCCGATTTGTCTGTTTCTTTTCTCTGCCTCATAGCACCATTAGTGCTCACCCCAGAGCCCGGAACAGACTATTCCTTGGCTGCTGGGATGAAGGCGTGCTATGCAATGATCGAAGCTTGAGAAACTCTGGGGTTCTAAGCGCGCGTGCTTTATCCGTCTATGTCATCGAAGTCGCCTCTGGGGCCAGAGACAGCCATCTCTTGGCTCCCAGGGTGACGAATGACCATATTAAGTTTGTCCCCAAGCTCTACGTGATAATGGCGATGAACAGGGGCATTCAGACTTCGGCCTCCCAGATGCCTCTCGAACCCCAATACTCCTTTGAATTCTAGACCTAATCCAACTCAGAGTGGATGCCTTAAGCAGTTTAGAGCCCATAGAGTCCGTCAGTTTCTGCCCAAACCACCATTAAAACCCAAAACATAGTACCGTAAGCTCTGTTTCTTGTCCCGGCGCCCTCACACCTCTCGGCCCAGCCTACAGTGAACCGGGTGAACAGCTCCCGGCGCCACTTCTTCAGGCGCCGAGAACCACCAGGAATAGATCCTCCCCCTTTTATCTTTGCGCGCCGGGAGCCCCTACGCCGTGGCCTTCTTCCCTGCGCGCCGGGAGCCCTCTCTGCATCCTCATGCGCCGAGAACCTAACCCCCTCTGCATCCTCATGCGCCGGGAAGCCACCGCCGAGAAGCCCCCCCCTTTGGCCACTTCATTGGCGCGCCGAGAAGCCCCTACTATAGCCCACGCCGAGAAGCTCCCTTCGGCCAGGGAATAGCGCGTCGAGAAGCCTCTCGCGTCGGGAGCTTTCTGCCGTCTTCCCTCTGCGCCGAGAACCTCGCGTCGGGAACCCCTTTGCCTCCTTGCCTTCGTGCCGGGAGCCTCCCTTCCCACTTTGCTGTGCCGAGAGCCTGCTCTGCTGCCCAACTGGCCTCCCCTATATTATGCGGTCCCTAACTAGATTCACATGCAACCCCGCGGGTTCGGCGGACCTTGTCTTTACAAGGGTCTCGTCGACCTCCGAGACGGGGAATCGTGATTGATGATAGAGACATGTACAGTCTCCTTGAGCCTTAGTGCTCCCCCACTTTTCGGCTTTCATCCCGGCATTCCGTCGATGTCAGCCCATATCATCCCTTGGCAGATGCTAAGTCTAGGGGAGGTGCTGCCAAAATTCCCCCAGGATGATGAAAGCCAATATTAAGCTGCCCCCGGGAACCTTTGCGCACTTGAACTGCATTGATAACCTACTCAAATGTTGTTACTGAATCTTAAATCTGAATTTTGTTCAGGGGGCTCCGCCCCCGGAAACCCCCGCAAGGGGCGCTGCCCCCTTGACCCCCGCGACCTGACCACGCAGGTCGATCCGCGTGCGAGGGCGCAACATTAAGCGTTCACTTACATTCCGTCATCCCGCAGCAGGTTCACGAATAACCCCTTTAGCTCGGGAGGGCTCTGCCACTGCATGAGTTCCACTGGCTTCTACAGGGAATACCAAATATTGCCCCATGGCAAATATGCGATTTGGGAAGTTCAACACTTCTCTCTCTCTTGGCTTTCATCCCGGCACTCCGTGGGTGATAGCCTATTTCCCCCTGGGCATAACTCAGATAAAGGGAAGGTGCTGTCGAAATACTGATCGATGTTTTAAACCTCATCACGGTCGCGGCTCAGGCTACCTGTGATTGAGATCCTCCTTCCCCCCTTAACCCCGGGCTTTGAACCGCTGACTTAGTGATATCATCTGTTTCTACGGTTGGTGTCATTATCTTGCCCGCCTTTCTGGCTTCGGTATGAAGTTCCATTTCTGCACATGAATATACGTTTGCCTCTCGAGGCCTCCTACTTTTAGCGTTTAATCAAGGGTTGTCCTTCCTTGGAAGGACGTAATTAACGTCATAGCGTTCATGGTATGACGGACTTCGGGTCCTGACTCGGACTTCACAATCGACTGACCATGTCAGATCGAGCGCACAATGAAATCGTCACACATGTGACTGGCACGCCAATAAATCCATAAATATAAATAAATGAACAAATAATAACTAAATAAAAAAAAATCCGCATCCACAAGTCTGGCACGCCCGGTGGGACTCAGTCTCCCTTCATCTTTACGCTAAAATAGGAGGCCCCGCGGGCCCCCCCTCAAAATTCTGATTCCGTGTGCTTCCTTATTTTCAGGAAACTACAATGACAACTGAAAACACGTCTGTGTGCTTCGACAAACAACCGGTGGACATGCATGTCCAGGAGGGATACCTGGCGGTACCACTGGCGTTCGGCTCGTTTCCCCCAGCTGTCGGGCTGCCCAACTGCTTAGGCGTCGTCTACACCGACCTTCTGAAGGTCGATAACAATGAGCAAGGCACTGCTGCGAGTGCCCCAATGAAGACCACTGTCCAGAAGGACAGCTTGCCAGAGAAGACGGCCCCCACGGCCGTCGCCTGCTATGTCCACCACGTCCAGAAAAGGGACATGGTCCCTGCTGCTACTCAAAAGGGGAAGAGAACTAACCGGAGGAGCCGGTATGTTGCTGTTGAACGCCGTCTTTCCAACTCCGGAAAGACAATGATGATCGGGGGTGTCCGGGCGAACCTGAACGGTTGCCCGAGGGCGGTCAAGCCGGATGTGATCGTCCCGCAAGTGCCCACTACCAACAGATTCCAAACTCTGGCCACCAGGCATGCCAACTGGGAGGCCGATGAGAGGAAGCCGCTGGCGCCCAAGCCAGCAAAATGCAAACAGGTCTGGCGACCGAAGAAGATGCAGAGCTGGGCTCCAGCTCAAGATGAGGAGAAGGCTACCAATGATGCTGTTGCCCGCTTCAGGGCGGGAAGCCGAAGAAGAGAGGGAAAAGAAACAGGAAATGCTATTGCTGCTCACCCCAGAGCCTGGGGTAGGAGAGATGAAAGAAATTATGGAGAAAGAAAACTGACTGATGCTCGCCCCATGATGAGGGGTAGAAGACTTGAGAAGAAAGAAGACCTTGCTGTCACCCACCCCAGGGCCGGGGGCAGAAGATGGCAGAGAAAGAACCATGATGTTGCTGCCAACTACTGCCGGAATGGCGATGCGGGAATGTGTGAACCAACCATGGTTGCGGTCCCAAGAAGATCGAGGGCCTGTGCCAGACAGGCCGACATCTTCAGATATTCCAAGGCCGAGCATTTGAATGCTCAGATAACAAGACTGGCCTATCAGCAAAGAAGCTAGGAAAGACTGATGTTCCAACCTGAGCCGCAAAGGCACAACTCTGAAGAGATGAAGCAAGTGGTCCAGGACTACTTCCACTACCTTGGGAACTCCGCCCTCGGTCAACAAAGATTATCCCGTGCCTTGGGTACCGTGGATGAGGAAGAAGAAGAAATCCCTCAAGAAGTGATGCACGGAGTCTCTTCCTCCGATTCAAATGATTATGAAGAAGGCCTCAGGGCCGGATGTGATAAAGAAGACCTGCACGGGGAAGAAGCCAAAGAAAGAATATCGGTCTTTGACCGGCTCAAATATCCTGACCAGGTAAAAAGGAAGGTCTATAGGCAGAAGGGAAAAATGCAAATCTTCGCCTGCAACATGGCTGGACTTGCCAGGGGGCAAGATATACTACCAACTCAGCCAGATGAACTGCTCAGATTGGCTACTAGACCTGGTCCTGTCACAAGAAGAGGGCAGGCCGCAAAAGATAAAATGAAGAAATATGATGAAGCCCGCAAGATCACCACCATGACAGTCAATGTGGTGACGGCACAGGATGAAGACAATCCCCTTATTGATGATGCTGAAGGGACTTCTGAAGATATGCAAATCCCGTCAGCCTTGGATCCCATTATCCAGATGATGTTCAGAAGATACCAGCAGGAGATCAGTGCTCTCCGAAGGCAGCTCAATGAGAGACATGAAGCTACATCAGTCTCAAAGCAAGCTGAACCTGCGGGGCAAACATCCAGCTCAGCAGAGACGGCTATCCCAGCTAACCCTCTCTTAGCTGATAAGGGCAAGACACCGAGCCAACCTGTTCCACAGCAAATAGCAGCTCAGCCCTCTGTGTCTCAGACACAGCCTACCGCGCCCATCTTGCGCGCCACTGTGATTACAACTCCTCACAGCCAGCAACAAGCTCACTTCTTTCCAGAAGATATAGATCTAGCTATAGCCCACAAACAGATGATTGAAAGAATTGTGGAAATGAAACTGTCAGAAAAGATTGGTGGTGATGTTGGTACCTATGATGTGTACAAGGTACCGTATCCTCCCCAGTATGCTGCTAAGAGACTACCCCCAGGCGTCAGTAAGCCGCCGAAGTTTGAGAAATTCAATGGCCAAGGCTCCCCTAGGGAGCATATAGCCTACTACACTACAATCATGGGCGACCTAGCAGTCGATGAAGCTTATCTGCTCAAGTTCTTTGGCTCATCCCTCACTGGGTTGGCCTTTGAATGGTACTCAAGCCTGTCAGCCGGGTCAGTGGTTGATTGGCCTGATATGCAAAGAAAGTTCCGCGACAGATTTCATGTCACGGAGAGAGAAATCACAATAGCTGAGCTATATGCAACAAGGCAGAAGCAGGATGAGACCGCTCTGGATTATATAAAAAGATGGAGAAACCTCGCCATGAGATGCAGGCGGCCTCCACATCACGAGGACGCCGTCCAGATTTGCAAGCAGAATCTTCGGCGGGAGACTCTCGAAAAGATGATCGGGATGGAGATAGGGTCATTTGACCGACTAAACAATGCCGCGGCGGAGGTCGAGGCCTTCCTCTCCAGTAGTCCTTCAGTTGCTACTGCTGTGTACCAGAAAACTAGATCGGCTGATAAACGGCCCATGCCTGCAGAAGTCAGTACAATAGACTTCAAGATGTTCGAGCAACAAAAAGATAAAGAAAAAGGCGTTGTCCGCCCTCCTCCCACTAGGCCGGCTGATCAGAAGGATGGCCCCGCTCTGCGAGCCAGGATGAGCAAGCCTTATTCCTTTCCTAAGGAAAAGACGCGGCTCCTGTTTGAATGGGCGGCCCAATTTGACAAGATTATCCTTCTGGATCCAAAGAGACCTGATGATGCCAAAAGAAAAGATGACCCCCGCTTCTACCCATATCATCAAGCATTGGGTCATCCCATTGAAGATTGCTATGTATTTAAAGATATTATTGAAAGAATGATTAGAAAAGGGGAACTCGAACTGGGTGAGTATAGGGTGGACCCTCCATGCCTGCATGAGTTGCCTGAGTTAAAAAGAGCAGTCAATATGGTATCTCTATACCGGTAATCGCCCAAAGAAATGATGAAAGAAACAGACACCGATGAGCCCATCCTGTGGGAGCGTGTCAAATCCCCAGGCCTGATGAATAAGGTGAAAGATAAATCAAAAATGCCAGATGTGCTAGATGACCCGTTATGGGTGCAGATGTCGACCGCTGAAAGGAAGGAAAAGCAGATGCAAACAAACACAAGGAAGGACAAAGTCTTCTCCTGTAACATGCTGTCAGTTTTACCCGGCGATGGCCAGACTTCCGAAGGGGACGATGAAGAGATATGCTTCATGCCGATAAGGTCAGAGCAAGCCAAAGCTTCAGCCTCCTGTCCTGATGATAAAGCCAACAAGAAGCCTGGGCACCTCCCGCTACCAGAAGAAGAAGCATGCTACCACACTCCTCCTCCATATGCGGAGGCGAGGGCCAAGATGTTAATTTCTGAAGGCCTGAACGCGTCCGGCGCTTGTAATAGGGTACTGTCAGTCCCTCCTAAGACTGGGGCCGGGGGCAACGTTCTTGGCCTTGCCATGATGACAGAGCTATCTAAAAAACTACAAGAAGTCAAAGTGTTACAGAGCAAGCTGAATGAAATGGGTTTGCATCCGCCTGGTTTGCACTTAAACTCACCAGCTCCGGTAGTGATGGGTAAACCCGATACGAAACAAACAATGAAAACCAACTCTGCCAAGGGAGAAGTTACTAAGGCAGAATTGTATGAGGCCAAACAAAGAGCCGATGAATCTACTCTGGATTATATCTACCGATGGAAGGACCTTTATGCCAGATGTCAGCACCCACCAAACCAGGAGGAGGCTGTCCAGATATGCAAGCGCAACCTGAAGACAGAAGTCTTAACAAGGTTGGTTGGCATCGAAGTCAAGTCCTTCGATCTCTTGAACGAGATTGTGGCTGATATTGAGGCCTTTTTGGCGAAATATTGCCCGGCCGCTACCGCCCTAAGACAAAAGAGCAAGCCTGCAAGTGAACAGCCAATGCATAAAGATATTTACATTGCCGACTTCCAAGCTTTTGAGAAGAAAAAGGCGAAAGAGGCAGCTAGCTCTTCATCAGCAAAGACTGGCGAGCTAGGCCATTCCCTAAGAAGCAAAATGACTAAACCCTACTCCTTTCCAAAGGAAAAGACTCGGGTCCTATTCGAATGGGTCACCCACCATGGCAAGATCATACTCCCGGCCCCAAAGAAGCCCGGTGATGCCGCAAGGAAAGACGAGCCTCGCTTCTGTCCGTACCATCAGATGCTCGGACACCCTATTGAGGACTGCTACGTCTTCAAAGATGTTATAGAAAGTTTGATACAAAAAAGTGAGCTGCAGATAGGGGAATATAGAGTGGACCCACCGCGTCCCCATCGGATGCTCAATTTCAAGAAGGCAGTCGATATGGCCGCACCACACCTGCCAAAGAGCGATCTGCTCTAAAGGGCAGTTTCAATACGAATGATACCCCGCTCTGGGGTAGGTGTATGCCAAAAAGAACGATGGTGAAAGATGCCAGTGATATCCCTTCCTGGGGGCAGATGTACACACAAAAAAAAAGAGAAAAAAAAAGAAGAAATAAAAAAAAATGAAAATGATGATGATGAAGAGATGCCCATGATACCCCTTCCTAGGGGCAGATGTATTTACAAAAAAGTGATGAAAGGTATGGATGATACCCCATCCTGGGGGCACATGGGGATGATACCCTATCCTGGGGGCACATGGGAATAAAAAAGGATAAAGAAAAGAGAGATGATGAAATTATATATATATATATATATATATATATATATATATAGATGGTACTCCCATTTGAGGGGCGATGCACATCAAAAAAAAAATGGAAATGAAAAAAAGAGAAAGATGACAAAATGATGGAAGATGCAGATGATACCCCATTCTGAGGAGGGGGATGTATATCAAAAAAAAAGAAGAAAAAAGAGGAAAAAAATGAAGAAAAAAAAATGATGATTATGAGATGATGAAAGTTCCAAATTGTACCCCATTCTGGGGGCAGATGTATGCCAAATAATGAGAAATATTGATGGTACCCCATTCCGGGGACAGATGTATGCCAAACAATGAGAAGTATTGATGGTATCCCATTCTTGGGACAAATGTATCCCAAGAGAATGATGGAAGACATACATGGGTCCCCCTTCTAGGGGTAAATGTATGAAATGCCAATGGCGGCATGCATGGCCGTCGCTGGATATGCTCACCCCTTTAAAGGGGCAATGATCACGTATGGTGATGAGGAATAAAACTAGAGCATTGACCCTTCAAGGGCCATCCTATCACAGACTCTTACACTGCACGTCTGCTGCTGATGTCAGGGACCATCCAAATGATGGGAGCCCAGATGGCAATGAACAATGAATGATGGATCAATGAAGAACGATGGAAGCTCGCCCAACCATCAGCGTTCAGGCCAATAGATGTTCAATGAGTTCCCAAAAGAAATATATATATCAAACATCAAGGTGTCGGCATATAAGCTGATGGAGGAATAATGGCACTCGGATGAGTGAATGATAGATACATCGGTAATCAGACCGATAGATGTTTCACGATGGTCAAGGATATATAAGATGAGTACATCGGTATTCAACCTGATATATAATTAATGAAGCTCCAAGCCGAAGATGATGAATACATCAGAGCCCAAGATGATAGAGGTTCAACAATGTCCACGAGATGTTCAAACAAGATCAACAATGCCCCAAGATGTCAACTATCGGTGTTCACGCCAACCGATGCTCAACCACTTTCCACGGTTGCCAGATGTATGCCCATCGGCGTCCAAGCCGATGGATGTCGGGGTTCGATCATTGACTTTCAAGTCAACAACCATCGGCGTCTTAGCCGACATATGTCAATCATTCAGCCATCGGTACCCTGGCCGATAGATGCCCGATGATCCTCTAGACTGCCAGAGATGTTTAACCGTCAGCATTCGAGATGACAGATGCTCACAAATATGGATTGCCAGTATGGCCAGCTAAGAGAAATCAAAATTCTAGCTATCAGTGCCCAGGCCGACAGATATTCTTCCATCGGCACTCAAGCCGACCAATGGTCAAAGATTGCCAAAGAAAAGTCAACAGAATCAGTGAATATGCAAAGATGTAGATACCCAGCGGGTCAGAGCCACATCAGCAATGAAGCATACCCTTCCAGCGAATGGCTCCGTGCCCGAGCTGCTACCCATATCCCATAAGTCAATTCAGGCCTTTCGTCTGGATAGATCATGAAACCCTATTCCTTTGCGTTAATGTTAAACCCCACATTAACGATGGAACTTACATTTCCATCGAGTGATTTCGTGCTTAAGCTGCTGCACACATCCTCGAGCCAATCCGAACCTTCTGTCTGGGTGGATGATGAAATCCCATTCCCTTGCGTTGATGGCAATCCCCACATCAACGATACAGCCATGCTCCCGGCGAACGGCTTCACGCCTAAGCCACAAAACACACTCAAGTCGACCCAGGCCTTCCGCCTAGGCAGACGATGAAAACCTTATACCCCTTGCATTGGTGTCAGCACCCACACCAATGATGATACATACACAAGTTGAGCACATGGCTTAACAATTTACGAAGCTAAAGTCCCAATAAAAAAAAGAAAAGAGAGAGAAAAGAGAAGAGATGAAATGGGGTTAAAAATAGAGATGCCCTGCCAGACTTGTTTAGGCTTTCTGAGCAAGGGCAAAAAAAAAAAATGGCTAAAACCCAGCTGTGGTGAAAACCCGAAAGGGCACTGCAGGCAAAATCGGGTACCCCGCCACGTGAAAACCCGAAAGGGCGCGTGGGCAAAAGCAAGAGGGGGCTGGCTCCGGTGAAAACCTGAAAGGGCGCTTGAGTCAGTAATGTGGTGATCCCAAAGAAGCCTCACCTCCCGCCATAAACTCCTCGTCGATCGACCGGCACCTTGCCCGATCAACGATCAAACCCACCCAGTACAGACCCTACGTCTGTCCTGATAAAACCCTCATACCTTGCCAAAGTCCCACCATGGTGAAGTCCACTATTGATCGATTGGTGCCTTGCCCGATCAATAATGAAACCTATCCGGCTTAGACCTTACGTCTATCCCGATGAAACCTATGAAATCTTTGCATTGGTATAAACCCAATACCGATGATGAAACCTCCTTTGATCGATTGGCGCACTGCCCGGTCAATGATGAAACCTATCAGGCTTAGACCTTACGTCTATCCCAATGAAACCTATGAAATCTTTGCATTGGTATAAACCCAATACCGATGATGAAACCCGCCTGTGATCGATGGGCACCCTGCCCGATCGACGAAGAAACCCATCCCATTAAACTTGCATCTCTTCCTGTCCCACCGTGATGAAGCCTGCTGCTGATTAGCGGGCACACGGTCCGAGCAGCAATGAAACCTATCCAGTGTAGACCCTCGTCTATCCTGATGAAACCTACGAAATCCTTGCATTGGTATATACCCAATACCGATGATGAAACCAACTATTGATCGATTGGCACACTGCCTGATCAGCAATGAAACCTGTCCGGTTTAGACCTTATGTCTATGCCGATGAAACTTATGAAACTCTTCCTTGCATTGGTATAAACCCAATACCGATGATGAAACCAACTGTTGATCGATTGGCACACTACCTGATCAGCAATGAAACCTGCCCGGTTTAGACCTTACGTCTATGCCGATGAAACTTATGAAACTCTTCTTTGCATCGATATAAACCCAATATCGATGATGAAACCAACTGTCGATCGATTGGCACCCTGCCCGGTCAATGATGAAACTCATCCAGTTTAGACCTTATGTCTATCCTGACGAAACCTATGAAATCCTTGCATCGGTATATACCCAATACCGATGATAAGAGCAGCCGCCAATAAAGCAGCACATCGCCTGACCCGTGCTGAAGTCCCAATTCAAGCGATATATATACGTATATATAAATAGATAAAAAAAATGGGGTTAAAAATAGAGATACCCCGCCAGTCTTGTTCGGACACCCCGGATAAGGGCAAAAATGGCCAAAAACCCAGCTGTGGTGAAAACCCAAAAGGGCACCGCAGGCAAAATCGGGTACCCCGCCATGTGAAAACCCGAAAGGGCGCGTGGGCAAAAGCAAGAGGGGGCTGGCTCCGGTGAAAACCCGAAAGGGCACTTGGGTCAGTAATGTGGTAATTTAAAAATTCCATGCCAACCGGCACGCTACCTTTACCTCCCCTTCACTGATGAAGCCTTCCGTCGGTCATCTGGCTCTATGCCCCACCGATGATAAAGCCTTCCCGGGGTGGACCTTACGTCTACCCTGATGAAACCCACATACCCTCTTTCAAACGTCTCACCGACAATGAAACCCATCACCATTCCGATGAAGCCTGTCCAGCTCAGACCTCACGTCTGTCCTGATGAAGCCTACGCATTTCTTGGCAAGCCTCACCTGCGATAAAACCTACTGGAATAGACCTTACGTCTATCCTGACGAGACCTACGCCTCTACCGACGTCCCACTGTTGATCGACCAGCACCTTGCCCGATCAATGGTGAAATCTTGCAGTTTAGATCTTTCGTCTATTCTGATGAAACTCATGAAACTCTTTTTGCGTCGATATAAACCCAATATTGATGATGAAACCAACTGTTGATCGATTGGCACCTCGCCCGATCAATAATGAAACCCTGCCAGTTTAGACCTATCATCTATTCTGATGAAACTTATGAAACTCTTCTTGCATCGATATAAACCCAATATCGATGATGAAACCAACTATTGATCGACTGGCACCTCGCCTGATCAATGATGAAACCCTGCCAGTGTAGACCTTTCGTCTATTCTGATGAAATTTATAACACTTTCTTTGCATCGATATAAACCCAATATCGATGATGAAACAAACTATTGATCGATTGGCACCTCGCCCGATCAACGATGAAACCCTACCGGGATAGACCTCCCGTCTGTCCTGATGAAAACTACATATCATTTCATGCCCCACATGCAATGAACCTACCCAGTTTAGACCTTTCGTCTATTCTGATGAAGCTTAAACTCCTTTGCATCGACATGAGCCCAATGTCGACGATGGAACCACGCACTGGACGATCGGCAAATCGTCACAGTCAGCTTTGAGGAACAGACCTCTCGTCTGTTCCAGATGCATGTCTTCCGCTAGCCAACAGGCCCAGCAAAGGCAATCCCATCAGATACCGATACGTGGTGGAGCGAGCCCCCATTCTTTCCCTGAGAGGATGGACGCTCTCCTGCTGCACACAGGTCGTCAGTATAAAGGCTGCTGAGACCATTACTCTTCATACGAAGGAAATAACAACACATGAAGAAGATGTTCAGCCACCTGGAGCTTCAATCCGGCAGATGTTCAGCCACCCGGAGCTTCAATCCGGCAGATGTTCAGCCACCCGAAGCTTCAATCCGGCAGATGTTCAGCTAGCCAGAGTTTCAATCCGGCAGATGTCCAGCCAGCCAGAGCTACAATCCGGCAGATGTTCAGCCACCCGGAGCTTCAATCCAGCAGATGTTCAGCCACCCGGAGCTTCAATCCGGCAGATGTTCAGCCACCCGGAGCTTCAGTCCGGCAGATGTTCAGCCACCCGGAGCTTCAGTCCGGCAGATGTTCAGCCACCCGGAGCTTCAGTCCGGCAGATGTTCAGTCACCCGGAGCTTCAATCCGGCAGATGTCCAGCCAGCCAGAGCTACAATCCGGCAAATGTACAGCCAATCAGGGCTTAAAACTGACAGATGCAAGATGTACAGCCGATCGGGGCTCAAAATCGATAGATGCCAGATGGTCAGCCAATCAGGGCTTAAAACTGACAGATGCAAGATGTACAGCCGATCGGGGCTCAAAACCGATAGATGCAAGATGTACAGCCGATCGGGGCTCAAAACCGATAGATACCAGATGTTCAGCCAATCAGGGCTTAAAACTGACAGATGCAAGATGTACAGCCGATCGGGGCTCAAAACCGATAGATGCCAGATGTACAGCCAATCAGGGCTTAAAACTGACAGATGCAAGATGTACAGCCAATCAGGGCTTAAAACTGACAGATGCAAGATGTACAGCCGATCGGGGCTCAAAAGCGATAGATGCCAGATGGTCAGCCAATCATGGCTTAAAACTGACAGATGCAAGATGTACAGCCGATCAGGGCTTAAAACTGACAGATGTCAAATGTATAGCCAATCGGGGCTCAAAGCCGACAGAGGCAAGATATACAGCCGATCGGGGCTCAAAACCGATAGACGGAAGATGTACAGCCGATCGGGGCTCAAAACCGATAGATGCCAGATGTACAGCCAATCAGGGCTTAAAACTGACAGATGCAAGATGTACAGCCAATCAGGGCTTAAAACTGACAGATGCAAGATGTACAGCCGATCGGGGCTCAAAACCGATAGATGCCAGATGGTCAGCCAATCAGGGCTTAAAACTGACAGATGCAAGATGTACAGCCGATCGGGGCTCAAAATCGATAGATGCAAGATGTATGTAGACACGCCAAAATTGACATTATTTTGAGTATATTTCATATCGCTCTGCGATGCCCCATTTGACCCTCAAATCAGCTTATTTGAGTGGTTTTTCCCACTTTTCTGGAACTTATCCTATTTTTCCCCGTTTATCTCCATTTTCCTATTTTTTGGGATTTTCTGGGCATTTATCTCATTTTTGAAATTCACGACCTGGGTAAGGGCGTGTTTTCTTAAAACATGACTTAACCTAGGGCGTTTCTTTGAGAAAGGACGCCCACACCTGAGGGCGTCAATTCTTGGTGTTTGACCGACTTCCCCATTTGAGCTCTTGAAATTAACGCCCTTCCAAGGGGCGCATTTTTTTAAATGGCTCTGATTACGGCGTGTTTTACATTTTTTCAAAAATGGCGAGTTTTTATTTCTAAAATTGGTTTTGAAAGAAACGCCCTCATGCAGGACGTGTTTTAAATTAACGCCCCCTTACAGGTCGTCAATTCTTGAATTGACGCCCTGACCAAGGGCGTGTTTCATCTTCTGGCTTCGCAGCCCTTTCCCCAGAGAGTCCTTGCTTCGTTATACTCCTCCCCTATTTGGGCTCTTGCCCATTCTTATCCTCCCCTATTTGGACTCTTCCCTTCTTATCTCCTCCCCTTCTTATTAATAGAGTTTTTTTAGCCTTTGTTCCGGTTGGCCGCCCATCTCTCTCTCCCTGCGTTCTTCTTCTTCTTCTGTGTTTTCTTCTTGCAGGTGCTGCATGCTGCTGGCTGAAGGAGAAGCCCATGCTCTCTTCCTACGGCAAAGCTTCCTCCCCCTTTAGCATTTAAGCCAAAGCACAGGCCACCTTCTTCCTTTTCTTTTATTTTTCATTCCCTTTGTTTCTATTTTCTTCATATGCATGCATGCACATCTCCCTTCATTTTTTTTATTATTCTCAACTATCATTGAGATCTCCCCTTTAGTGCATCTCTTGCACTCTTTCCCCATTATATTTTTACATGCATTCATATCTCCCACACCCTTAAGGTGTGTTCTTCACCATGATTTCATGCTCATACATTTTTAAGAATTGATGCTACACTCACCACATATCTAATGCAATTTCTTTATTGGTGTTGTCTTTGTCATTTTGCAAGGGTAATTAATTGAAGAACTCTCTTCATCGGCCGGCCGATCTTGAAGAGAAAAGGAATACTCACATCCCCCGCGTTTCAAGAGGTATTTTGCGATCATCTCCCCATATCAATCTCCTCTTTGAGGCCCTCGTGTCTCTGGCGATCACAAATTCCCCTTTAGCACCTCGTGCTATTTCATGCTTATTATTTATTCATATTCTTAATAATTTTTCCTTAAGTGGATTTTTTTAAATAGATCTACAAATTGGCGATCACGGTGGGACTCTTTCTTGTTTTTTTATTTGATTACCCCTTTCCCCTTGGCACCCACGTGTGCCCTTTCCTATTGGTACCCACGTGTACCCCTCCTTTTGTGCCCCTCGGGCACCCTCCCTTGTGCATTGCACTCTCCCCAAAGTGATCTGTCAATTAGATAGATTTGTTTTAAAACTTTCACTTATTTAAAATCTTGATGAGCATGCTTCTGTGTTAATAATTATATTTGTTGATTGCCTATGTGAGTGCTTCTCTGCTTTGATATTCCGGCCGTGAAGGTGTCCTGGAGAAAGTGAATTCACGCCTCTGGAAGAGGCGTTTTTATTGATTTAACGCCCTAACCAAGGGCGTCTTCTTCATATTTTATGCCCTCTGAAAGGGCGTTTTCCATCATACTTCCGGGTTTTCGTGCTTCATATTGCTGCTTATGAATTCACGCCTTGCCAGAGGGCGTTCTGTTATTGAGTAGCGCCCCACATCAGGGCGTTTATTGTAATTTGACGCCTGCTGGAAAGGGCGTCCTTTTATTGATAGCGCCTCACCATAAGGCACGTTTTACCCAGCCCCTGGGCCCCTCACGTTGATTCACGACAGTCGCGTCGTCGTGTCTTTTTTTAGTAGCGCCCCAATCCAGGGCGTGTTTTTACTGTGGGTTTACAGAACCCGTGTGTGTGACTTGTTCATCATGATTCATGCCTATATTGATTGATCATATTGTGCTGTTTGGCTTATTTACCCTGTTGCATTCATATTGCATTGGTTTGGGAGGCCCCCTCCTCTTCATTTGGATCCACATACCCTCTTGGAATCGGGACGACCCTCCATTGAGCATTCCGTCTCTTTGGACCGGAAATCCCTTTTCCAAGCCTCCGTAAGTCCCCGCACCCGTGGATTCCCTCACGGACGTCGGGCAGGTTGTACCCTTTTGAAGTCCCGAATTAGTTGGCCTATACGTGGTGAGAGAAGTGTTCCTAGTTGGCATTGAAGTTCAAACCATATTGAAACTAGGTTCCCCCCCTGTGTGAATCATTCCAAACTTTGCTAAAATCCTTAATTCACCAAGGTTCAAACAAATAAAAATCAAGGTAACCATTCCAACTTGTGTGTTTCTTTGCAAATTGTTTGCACATTATTTGGATTACGTAATGCCTTACTTTGATAAACAAAACAACATGTTCAATTCAATTCATGAGGATGATCAACCTAGCACATCCTATAATCCTCAAATTCAACATGTTCATCAAAATCCTCACCATTCTTTCAAGGGACCACATCCTCACTCTTATGGTCATGCCCGACCCATGGGCAATGTCCATTCTCATGGTCCTCCTACTCAATTTCGGGCCACTATTCCTTCGGGACCGTCTCCTCCCAATGACGAGAAGGTCTCCCGAATCATTCATGCATTAGATCATCTCACCCCCCAACAGATCCAAGCCCTTAAGGCTGCCGTTGAGGGTGCATCTCATTCATCACCCCCTCCTTCCAATTCTATTCGGGTGGCCCATCACCCATCTCCTTCCAATTCTATTCGGGTGGCCCATCACCCATCTCCCTCCAATTCTACACGGGTGGCCCATCACCCCCCTCCTCCTTCCAATCCTGATCGGGTAGCCCATTACCCATCCCCTTCTATTCACACTCCTCCTCGGGTGGCCCAACACCCGCCTCCTTCTATTCCTCCTCCATCACGGCCCCGAGGCCCATTTACTCCTTGCAATCCGGCCCGTCCGGGTTCTTTTACGGGTCATCCCGTCAACTCCCCTCCACGGCCTTTTTATGCGGCCCCTCCTCCTTCAAGGCCCTGCCAGCCCTCGATTGTTCAAGTCGCACCCCTCCAACAATCTCTGCTTGATAAGATTACTTTGATGGAGGAACAAATAAAGAGGGTCACGGCTCCTCCTGCTCCAGTCAATCCTCTCCATGCCGCTTTGGACGAGATTACAAAGATGGAGAGAGAATGGAAAGACAGGATGGATGATTATGGCATCGGCATTTCGAGCGATCAAGACCCGGCATTTGAAGAATCCGAGGCAGTGTACGATGATGATGAAGCTCCGCAAGCACCCCTTCCGAGTTTCCTTAAATTCTCGCTTCCCCCACTATCATTTGATGAACCTCCTGCTCAGGATGAAACCATCCCTGATCCAACCCCTACTTATGAGACAAATTGGTGTTACGATGATGGGTCGATACTTCAATCACCCACACCGGCACACTGTAAGTCTCCTCCTATCCTTGACATCGCATACATTACACCTCCTCCAGTTATACCATTAACCTTCACACCAACCTCCCCTAAACCTTCCATTAAACCTCCACCAATTACACCTCCACGCCTTAAACCATTAACCTCCACAACCATTAGCCTCCACTGAGCCTACCATTAAAACTTCTCCAATTAACCTCCCATTACCGCCACCTCGGCCTTCCATTATCCCTTTAAAACCCACTTTGCCCATTCCACCATTGAACCCTTTACCCTTACCCATGGCTGATCCTGAGCAGGATCCACCCCTTTTTGCACCCGAGCCAATCCCAACTGCTTCCGAGCAAAGGGAGAAACTTGATGTGTTTGAACCTCCGCCTCCACTTACGCCAACACTTTCCATTATACCTCCACCACTCACAAAGCCTTCCGCCTCCGCTTCACCTCCTTCTACTACTCGAACTATGGGTGCTTCTGCAAGCACAGGTGCCGAAGATAATCAAGAGCTGGGTAGAAAGGATTTGGCCGCGCTATTCAAGATACAAGAATTCATTTGCCGGATGCCAATCCGAGTTATTGTGCCAATCACGGCCGAAGAAGTCAAGTCGCCGCCATGCCCGGCGTTGATGCCGTCTAAGGGCCGGGCAGGGCACCCCTTGTTCCAATTTCTAAATTCCGAATTCATTACTCCTTACAAGGGGCGAATGCCCATTTTATTCAACATTCCATATTCATCAATGGGCATGGCGATGCTTCATGTTCCAACTCTACGACTCCCTCATCTTATTGATCTTCGCTTTCCAAGGGGGTTGTCATTTATTGAAGCTTCGTTTATTGGGCCAATTGGTCGTACATGTTCACTGCCGTGGAGGGGCAATTGTCTTAAGGGGCCGTTGATAAGTGTCCATTTCTTATGATAATTCATTGCATGTACACTATTTTATGTGCATATAATTAGGTAATTATGCATATTTCATAGTTAACCTCAACTCCGCATTTAAATTGGAGCTTTCACGTAAATTGATTAATTCAATTATCTTATTTAATAATAAATTAAAGTTGAGGGCCATGAGCATTAATTCTCCATTGCATAATCATGAGCATTTGAGATTGATATGCACATTGTGGTAATTTTTATGGACTAAAGTGCAATTATATGTGTGTAGGACACCGAAGGTAATTACAAAAGAAGTCGGGGGCAAAAGGGTCATCACCATTTTGACCAAGTCAAATAAAGAATTCAAATTATTTTGATTGGAGGGAAAGGAAAGTTCAAAATTTTAAATTCAAAGTTTGAAAAGGAGGAATCCAAACTTTAAGTTTGGAAAGGAGGAAAAGGACATCCAAAATTTGAATTAAAGGAGAGACATGATGAGCCTTGGGAAATGGGGTGCCTAAAGTCCAAGAAAGGGGGTGCCCACCTACTTTTACTCTTCCCCATGTATCATATTCCATTTGAATCTTAGCCATCCATCTCCTTTTGATATAATCTCCACCCTCTATCTACCAAACTTTCCCTATAAATAGCCCATGGTAAGGAGGAGAAGGGGAGTCTTTTTTTTGAGCAATCTTTCACTCTCCCTCTTTCTCTCCCAACCTTAGGCCTCCGGTTTCTCCCATGTAAGTTCGTTTTCTCATTTTATGTTCTTCATAAAAGTTCTTCATTTTTACGTCCTCTACAACTTCTTCTTCTTGCTCAACTTCTAATTCCTTCTGGTTTTCAAACTATTTCGTATTTTTCACTGTGCTGTCCTGTTCATCTGTGAACCAGTGTTTCTCTCTGTTCTTCCCCTTGTTTCTCACCCTTCTAGTCATTTTCTCCTCTTGATTTCTTCATGAAAGTTCTTTGTTTTTACGTGTTCTACAACTTCTTCTTCTTGCTCAGCTTCTAATTCCTTCTGGTTTTGAAGTTATTTCTCGTTTTTCAACTTGCTGTCCTGTGATTTCACTGTTCATCCGATGTGCTAGTTTCTATTATTTCTCTATTTTGAAGCTCTTTTGCTCTTCTTTTCTATCTGAGTTCTTCATCAAAGTTCTTCTATCTCCCTCCTCTTCAACTTCTTCTTCTTGGGCATCACCTAATTCCTCTTGGGTTCAAAGTTATTCACCCTCCAAAGGCAACTTCAACGACAAAGGCGACTTCCTCCCGGTGTACACGGCGATCTCTTTCAAGGCGGAGCGATCCTCTCCAAGGCTCGGCGAGGAGGAGACGACGACGTCATCACCATTGCTACTACTATCTTCACATCTCAGGCCCCTCTTTTTGTCATTGCTTTTGTGTTATGTTACTTCATTGTAATCTTGTCACCTCTTTGTTGTAAGCTTGTCTTGCACTTCATGTACCTTTTCTTTTAAGTTAATGAAGAGAGTTATTCTTTTAATCTAGTTCTTGATCTTCTTCCATCTCTACCCCCTTCCTCTATCTCTTCTTTTCACTTCATGCAATTAATTTCTATAGCATAAGAGCATAATCATAGGTGTTTTTAATTAAGTGTTAGAATCGTTCTTTGTTTCATCACTTTTCTTCAAACAATCAAATCACAAATATTTTCCAAAGGAGTCCAAAGTTTTTAACTCTAAAAATCTCTTCTTCCTTGTGGATTCGACCCGTGCTTGTCCTAATACTACATTCTCTTTTGATCATTTTTTGCGAGTGCGGTTTTAAGATTGTTATACGCGTGTTTTAAACGACGAACTTTCGCGTTATCAATTTTTGGCGCCGTTGCCGGGGAAGAATGATGATTTTTGACTTAATAACTTTATTTTCCTTGTGTTTATAGTGTACTAATAAAGTTCTCTTTTCTTCTTTTTGGCAGGTGAAAAAAAGGGAGAAAAAGCAACTTGAAAACTCAAAAAAATTAGAGGTAAGTTTGCCTTTCTTTCTTTCATCTTTGTGATTTAGTCATTCATTTCAAAAAAAAAAAGGAACGAGGGAACGCTTTTCAAGTAAGTATCCAAACTTTTCCTCTTTCATTTCAATTTCATTTCTCTACATTTCATATCTTGTGGTTAGATAGGTTCATTAAATAAAAATAAAAAAAAAGCATCACTTGAACTTCAATAAAAATGTCCATTGCAAGAGTAGAACCCACACTTCCATGTTTTAGGTCATGCATCATTTAGGATAGACTTTATTTTTCCTTGTTGTTTAATTATTGTTAATTGCATTATTGAAGATTGCGGGAGGCAAGGTGAGTACTCTAATTTTTTCAAAAGCATGCTCATGCATTTCCATGCTTGCATAGAATCCCTTGTTTGAACTTGGTTTGTTGCATATCATTTCTAAAATATTCTAAGGGCAACACCCATAAACAAGATAAGGTGGGGATTTCATCACCCTTCCTTAGCCCACAAACCATAATTCCCTTGCATCTTTGCATCACCTAGACCTTAAATAAAATTCAGTAGACATTGGCCCTAGGTTCACACTGTGGTTCTTGTGTTATTTGAGCTTACCCTCTTATGAAAACCGGTGCCTAAGGCAAGACGGTCGGACGGCAAACGCCTTAAGCGGGATAGTGGTTTGGCATAATTAGGTCCCTACGAAAGTAGGGGGAACCTCCCACTTCCCCACCCCTTACCTGGCCGGTGGAAACATTGAGGGTGAACTTAAGTTTCACTTTAATCATTTTGTGAAACTCAATTTATAGGTCTAGGTCACATCAAGGTCATTAGGAAATTTGTGTGATAACTTGTTTGTGATTGCATAAAAAAAATTAAAACAAAAAAAAATCAAAAAAAAAATTTCTCCTCTTCTC
This sequence comes from Amorphophallus konjac, assembly GCA_022559845.1. Lineage (NCBI taxonomy): Eukaryota > Viridiplantae > Streptophyta > Magnoliopsida > Alismatales > Araceae > Amorphophallus > Amorphophallus konjac. The sequence goes on from CM040123.1 coordinate 399,704,974, forward strand.
TTTCCTCATCCTATTTTGTGTCAAAAAAAAAATAAACAAACAAAAATAAAAAAAAATCTTTCATTTCTCTCTTCGTCCTAGTTAATGCAAGGTAGAAGATCTCAACATCCAAACCTACTAGGACCCATTCAAGAAATTGAGAGAGTCTTGTATCCAGGGAACGATCTCCAACAAGATCTCATGGCCGAAAATCAAGGACCTCACCACCAAAATCTAATGGCCGAAAATCCCAATCCTCCAAAGCAAATGAAGGATTATTTCTTGCCCAATCAATACCAACCATCCTTCTATGTCCAAGCACCTCAGAACCAGGTGGTTCATTATGAAATCAAGTCTAGTACCATCCAAATGTTACCGTCTTTCTATGGAAATCCTAATGAAGACCCTTACAAACATCTTGATGAGTTCCTTCAGATCTGCTCAACTGTTAAAATCCAAAATTTCTCTGATGATGCTCTTAGGCTAACTCTCTTCCCATTCTCTCTCAAGGATAAAGCCAAATATTGGTTAGGAGCCTTGGGTAGAATCATTGATACATGGGCAGAAATGCAAAAAGAATTTTTGAAGAAGTTCTATCCCATAGGGCGAACCAATACCATGAGAAGAGCAATTACTGGATTCACACAAAACCCAGGGGAACATATCCATGAAGCATGGGATAGACTAAAGATTTATTGAGGAAATGCCCCCACCATGGGTTATCAAGATGGCAAATTGTACAGGCATTCTATGAGGGTTTGGCGGAGAATTATAGACAGATGGTGGATGCATCATGTGGGGGAGCATTCATGAGTAAGAGCGAGGATGAGGCTTATGATTTATTCGAAATGCTTAGTGAAAATTCATAAGCCATACCTCGCTTTCATCATATGAAAGAATGATTGGGCCTTCTAAGAGGGGTGGACTTTATGAAGTTAAGAGCCAAGGTGAGTGTGAGAACAAGATAGATATTAATGCCATAACCCAAAAGTTGAATAAAATGGATTTGTTGGCGCAAAAGATAGAGAAGGTCGATATGGTTGCCCAAAAGCTAGACCAGTTGTTGTCCATGTCTAGACAGGAACCCTCTTTCCCTTCTGCCCCTCAACCTCAACAAATCTCAACCCCAAGTCAAGAAGAAATATGTGCTTTGTGTTCGAGCCCTAGCCATTCCGTGATTGGGTGTCCCACAGCAGCCCAACTTCCCCCATTTATCCAAGAACAAATCTTTGCTGCCAAGGTGTCTCCAAGCCCGCATATGACCCTTACTCAAACACCTACAATGCAGGCTGGAGAAATCACCCAAATTTTTCTTGGAAATCCAATCAAGGCCCATCCACCCAATCTCATCTCTCACACCATTCAAATCAAAAATAATCTTTTCCAATGCCAAGTCAATCCAATCCAAATCACTCTTATTCGTCTCCTTTTCTCCATCAACAATTCCAGCAGCCTCTTGTCCATCAAGCTCAGGCTCCATATCCTCAAGCACAATTTTCTCAGGGCCAATTTCAGCAATTTCCTTCACATCGTTCTCATCAGCCACATTATCAGCCACCTCCTACTCAGCCCACTTTTGATGACAAGTTTGAACAACTCCAACAACTCATCCTTACTCAAGTACAATCTATTTCTAAGTTGGAGAACCAGATAGGGCAACTTGCTGCTAATAACATGAGAAGAGAGGTAGGCCAGCTCCCTAGCCAACCAGTGGCCAACCCCCGCAATCAACAACCTCCAGGCTTCCCTCCAAGAGCTCCCATTCTTCCTCAACCCAATCAGCCCAACCAACCTCAGTTGCCCCCTCCTATAGGTCCTCAGTTCGAGAATGCCAAAGCCATCTCTAGCCTTAGGAGCGGGAAGAATTCTTAATGACCCTTATCAGGCTAGGGATGTGGGTAGTAGTTCGGGCCAAGATGCCCACGAGGAGAGTGATAGTGAAGAGGAGGAGCCGGTAATTATGCAAGAAAAAAGAGTCAAGAGGGGGAGAGAAATAAGCTGGATAAAGGAAAGCAAAGGTTGATGAAGGACCCGAGAGTATGTTCCTAAGGTCCCATTCCCTGATGCATTGAAGCCAAAAGCTCAAAAGAGAAAGCCGGTCCAACAAGAAGAACTAGTGGAATTGTTTAAACAGGTAAACATCAATATTCCACTATTGGATGCAATCAAACATGTGCCGGCGTATGCAAAATTTTTGAAAGAGCTATGTACACCAAAAAGGGAACCAAAGGCAGTAACACAAAAGGTCCGCTTGTCTGAAGATGTCAGTGCAGTTGTTATGAATCATTTGCCTAAAAAGTTGAAGGACCCCGGAGCTCCACTTATTTCTTGTGATATAGGTGGAATTACATTTGATAGAGCATTGCTGGACCTTGGAGCCAGTGTGAACTTGTTACCCACCTTTATATATGAGCAATTTGATCTAGGGGAGTTGAAACCCACATCTATAATCCTTCAACTGGCAGATCGATCTGTAAAGACTCCGAGGGGACTATTGGAAGATGTGATTGTGAAGGTGCATGAATGTTATTTCCCGGTGGACTTTCTTATTCTGGATATGGCCTCGTCCCAGGAATTAAAGCACACACCTATCATTTTGGGACGTCCTTTTCTTGCTACGGCCAAGGCCAATATAAATTGTGCCACGGGGATGATGGATATTTCTTTTGGAGGAGAGAAGGTTTCTCTAAATGTGTTCAAAGCATCTCAATATCCGGACCATGAGGAGGAATGTAGTGTCATTGATGTTTTTGAAGAACTAATTGAAGAAAGTCCGGAAGTTTATGAGGAATGTCTAGAAGAGGGTAGCATGCTCCAGGATTCTCCACTTTCTAGTGCACCCTACTCTAGAGTAGAGCCACTCCCTCCACTTCAAGTTGAACCTATTCTTCCATCTTTGATCAACAGCCCAGTCTAGAATTGAAGCCTCTGCCGGATCCTTTGAAGTATGCTTATCTAGGTCCTAACCAAACTCTGCCCGTAATCATTGCTTCCAACCTCACCGCTGCTCAGGAATCCCAACTCCTAGATGTCCTTCAGGAGCACAAAGGGCGATAGGTTGGTCAGTGGCAGATTTGAAGGGTATTAGTCCTGATGTGTGTATGCATTACATTTACTTGAGGACAATGCCAAGCCGAGCAGAGAGATGCAACGTCGGCTGAATCCAAGTATGAAAGAGGTGGTGAAGAAAGAAGTGGTCAAATGGTTGGATGCCGGGATCATATATCCCATTTCTGATAGCAAGTGGGTCAGCCCAACTCAAGTTGTTCCCAAGAAGTCAGGGCTGACAGTTGTAACAAATGAGAAAGGAGAAGAAGTTCCTACACGATTACCAACCGGGTGGAGAATTTGCATTGATTATAGAAAGTTAAATTCAGTTACAAAGAAAGATCATTTTCCACTACCATTCATAGATCAGATTTTGGAGAGACTGGCAGGGCAGAAGTATTATTACTTTTTGGATGGCTATTCCGGGTACAACCAGGTTGCTATTTACCCGAAAGATCAAGAGAAGACAACGTTCACATGCCCTTATGGCACATTTTCTTTTAGAAGAATGCCTTTTGGGTTGTGTAACACCCCCGCCACATTTCAGCGATGCATGATGTCGATATTTTCTGAAATGGTGGGGGAATGTTTGGAAGTGTTTATGGATGACTTTTCTGTGTTTGGTGATTCGTTCGAAAGTTGCTTGAAGAATTTAACTCAGGTGTTAAAAAGGTGCATTGATTCAAATCTTGTGTTGAGTTGGGAGAAAAGTCATTTTATGGTAAGAGAAGGAATAGTTTTAGGCCATGTTGTTTCAGAGAGAGGAATAGAGGTTGACAAGGCCAAGGTTGATGTGATTTCCAATCTTCCTCCTCCTTCTTCTGTCAAACAAATTTGATCTTTTCTTGGCCATACTGGATTCTATCGCAGATTCATCCAAAACTTTTCCACCATCACTCGTCTTCTCACACAATTACTCGCCAAGGACACTCCCTTTAACTTAGATGATTCTTGTCTTGAGGCATTTCATTCTTTGAAAGCGGCCCTCACTCAAGCCCCAATTCTTCAATCTCCTAATTGGGCGCTATCTTTTGAGATCATGTGTGATGCTTCAGACTATGCAATTGGAGTTATCCTGGGTCAGAGAGTCGATAAGAAGCCCATGGTGATCTACTATGCGAGCCGCACCCTCGCCGATGCACAATTGAACTACACCACTATGGAGAAAGAATTGCTTGTGGTAGTTTTTGCCCTTGAGAAATTTCGATCTTATCTATTAGGGGCAAAAGTCATTGTTTATTCCGATCACTCAGCTTTAAAATTTTTACTGTCTAAGAAGGAAGCTAAACCCCGTCTCATTCGATGGATTCTCTTGTTACAAGAGTTTGATTTGGAAATCAGAGACAAGAAGGGGTTGGAGAATGTTGTTGCTAATCACTTGTCTAGGATTATAACTCCTAAAAGTGCTCCTATGTTCGATTCCTTCCCTGATGAGCAAATTCTTTCCATCTCTCACACCTCAACCCCCTGGTATGCTCACATAGTCAATTACTTGGCGGTAGGACAGATTCCGGGAGGCTGGTCTAAGCAGGAGAAGGATCATTTCTTCGCCAAGGTTAAGCATTATTTTTGGGAGGACCCGGAGCTATTTTACATGGGTCCTGATCACATAATTCAGAGGTGCATCCCTGAAGAGGAACAACAATATGTGCTGAATTTCTATCACAATCTTGCTTGCGGGGGACATTTCTCAGGTAAGAAAACTGCTGCTAAGGTCCTGCAAAGTGGGTTCTTCTGGCCCACACTTTTCAAGAATGCCTATGAATTTAGCAAGACCTGTCTAAGGTGTCAAGCTGTGGGGAACAATTCTAAGAGAGACATGATGCCACTCAATCCCATCTTGATTGTTGAAATTTTTGATGTTTGGGGGATTGATTTCATGGGACCATTTCCAGCATCATTTGGAAACGAATACATTCTTGTGGCCGTAGATTATGTGTCTAAATGGATAGAAGCAATAGCCACTCGGACTAATGATCACAAAGTTGTGATGAAATTTGTTCGTAAGAATATCTTCTCTAGATTTGGGTGTCCCAGGGCTATCATCAGTGACGGGGGTTCACATTTTACTCACTCCAATTCCGAGCTTTGCTTAAGAAATATGGGATCACTCACAAAATCGCCACCCCCTACCACCCCCAAACAAGTGGCCAAGTGGAAATATCCAATCGAAAAATCAAAAACATCCTGCAAAAATCTGTTCGGCCCGATAGGAAGGATTGGTCTGAAAGATTGGATGATGCTCTTTGGGCCTATCGGACTGCCTACAAAACTCCCATAGGTATGTCCCCCTATAGGCTGATTTTTGGAAAAGCCTGTCACCTACCAGTTGAGCTGGAACATAGGGCGTACTGGGCAATAAAACAAGTGAATTTGGACTTGGCCCAAGCTGGTTCCCATAGAGCTCTCCAACTCAATGAGTTGGAGGAGCTACGCAATGAAGCCTATGAAAATTCCAAGATCTACAAAGCTAAGACCAAAGCCTTTCATGACAAGCACATTTTGAGAAAATCTTTTCAACCTGACCAAAAAGTTTGGCTTTTTAATTCAAGGCTGCGTTTGTTTCCTGGAAAATTGAAGTCTAGGTGGGATGGTCCATTCATTGTAATCAAAGCTTTTGACCATGGTGCTGTCAAAATTTTAAATCCTCAAAATGGTCACATTTTCACTGTCAATGGTCAAAGATTGAAACCTTATTTGGAAAATGATCAGTTGAAAAAAGAATCCATTGTTCTAAGTGGTCTGGAATAAAATCTTTGTGAGCTCTCATGCGTCTGGCTGAAGACGAAAAACTTAGCGCTTCTGGGAGGCAACCCACAGTTTTTGTTGTTTTGACGTTTTTGTTTGAGTGTGTTTTAGTAGTCAGGTTAAGGCCAAGGAGAGGAAGTCATCGCCGCCTATGACATTGATGGAGGTTTCGTCCAGCATATCCGGTTGTCTCTTTCCCACTCAGAAGTATTTATTGATACATTGTTCTTTTACTTTCAATTCTACATGCCATTGAGGACAATGTCATTCAAGTTGGGGGGGAGAGAAATTTTCATGATGCATATAGTACAACCTGATAGGAGTTCTATCTTGCATAAAGATGTAAACCCCATTTTGAGTTTCATGATTCATGCTTAAATTAAAAGTAATTCTGGAATAGAAAAGGCTAGGGAGAAGGATGATGGAAAATTTAGTCAATCTAGCCATGGAAAACTGATATAAGAATCCCTTTAAAGTTCATGTGCACTAAAAAAAAAATTTACATTACACACTAATGAAACAAGCAAGACAAGCCCTCTGCTATTTTAGGTATATTGTCTGATATTCTGCACTTCTTAAGAAAAGAGATCTTTATACAAAGCTTTCTGCCAAATTATCTATCAAATAAGTGCAATGGCACTATGAAAAAAAAGAGAAAAAAAAGAGAAAAAAAACACCATGAAAAATGCCCCTAATCTTAGTAACCGGGCCTACTTCACCTAAGACGTGTTGAGGTTCGCGTAAAACGGAAAAGGGAACATGGATCTGCGAAACTGGGCCTGCTTCTCCTAAGGCAAGAGTCGAGGTTCACGTTGAGCAGTGAAGGGTAGTGCAGCATCATGTGTGGTATAAAAGATCCCAAAGGGACAAAATAATAAGGCAGACAAAAAGCTAATATACTTAATGCTCTGATCTAAGAGGTGCAGGGTTGAAAGACATTTGCTTGGAATAGCGAATGGGGGATGCAATTGTCTAAGCTGTGGATTTGGTAGTTACACATGCACAAGTGCTATTGAGCTTTAATTTGAATTCTTAATCATGTACAATTAAGTTCCTACATAAGGCTAGTGTGCATTAATGATTCCAGATTCCTAATCTTTGGTTGATTCTATGAAGGGATAATTGGATATCAGAGCATGAATTTTACAAACTCTTGTTAGTCCTAAAATTCAATTTATTGGCATTGCTAAGGGACTAGCAATGAGTAAGTTGGGGGGTGTGATAAGTGTCCATTTCTTATGACAATTCATTGCATGTACACCATTTTATGTGCATATAATTAGGCAATTATGCATATTTCATAGTTAACCTCAACTCCGCATTTAAATTGGAGCTTTCACGTAAATTGATTAATTAGATTATCTTATTTAATAATGAATTAAAGTTGAGGGCCATGAGCATTAATTCTCCACTGCATAATCATGAGCATTTGAGATTTATGTACACATTGTGGTAATTTTTATGGACTAAAGTGCAATTATGTGTGTGTAGGACACCGAAGGCAATTACAAAAGAAGCCGGGGGCAAAAGGGTCATCACCATTTTGACCAAGTCAAATAAAGAATTCAAATTATTTTGATTGGAGGGAAAGGAAAGTTCAAAATTTTGAATTCAAAGTTTGAAAAGGAGGAATCCAAACTTTAAGTTTGGAAAGGAGGAAAAGGACATCCAAAATTTGAATTAAAGGAGAGACATGATGAGCCTTGGGAAATGGGGTGCCTAAAGTCCAAGAAAGGGGGTGCCCACCTACTTTTACTCTTCCCCATGCATCATATTCCATTTGAATCTTAGCCATCCATCTCCTTTTGATATAATCTCCACCCTCTATCTACCAAACTTTCCCTATAAATAGCCCATGGTAAGGAGGAGAAGGGGAGTCTTTTTTTTGAGCAATCTTTCACTCTCCCTCTTTCTCTCCCAACCTTAGGCCTCCGGTTTCTCCCATGTAAGTTCATTTTCTCATTTTGTGTTCTTCATAAAAGTTCTTCGTTTTTATGTCCTCTACAACTTCTTCTTCTTGCTCAACTTCTAATTCCTTCTGATTTTCAAACTATTTCATATTTTTCACTGTGCTGTCCTGTTCATCTGTGAACCAGTGTTTCTCTCTGTTCTTCCCCTTGTTTCTCACCCTTCTAGTCATTTTCTCCTCTTGATTTCTTCATAAAAGTTCTTTGTTTTTACGTGTTCTACAACTTCTTCTTCTTGCTCAGCTTCTAATTCCTTCTGGTTTTGAAGTTATTTCTCGTTTTTCAACTTGCTGTCCTGTGATTTCACTGTTCATCCGATGTGCTAGTTTCTATTATTTCTCTATTTTGAAGCTCTTTTGCTCTTCTTTTCTATCTGAGTTCTTCATCAAAGTTCTTCTATCTCCCTCCTCTTCAACTTCTTCTTCTTGGGCATCACCTAATTCCTCTTGGGTTCAAAGTTATTCACCCTCCAAAGGCAACTTCAACGACAAAGGCGACTTCCTCCCGGTGTACACGGCGATCTCTTTCAAGGCGGAGCGATCCTCTCCAAGGCTCGGCGAGGAGGAGACGACGACGTCATCACCATTGCTACTACTATCTTCACATCTCAGGCCCCTCTTTTTGTCATTGCTTTTGTGTTATGTTACTTCATTGTAATCTTGTCACCTCTTTGTTGTAAGCTTGTCTTGCACTTCATGTACCTTTTCTTTTAAGTTAATGAAGAGAGTTGTTCTTTTAATCTAGTTCTTGATCTTCTTCCATCTCTACCCCCTTCCTCTATCTCTTCTTTTCACTTCATGCAATTAATTTCTATAGCATAGGAGCATAATCATCGGTGTTTTTAATTAAGTGTTAGAATCGTTCTTTGTTTCATCACTTTTCTTCAAACAATCAAATCACAAATATTTTCCAAAGGAGTCCAAAGTTTTTAACTCTAAAAATCTCTTCTTCCTTGTGGATTCGACCCGTGCTTGTCCTAATACTACATTCTCTTTTGATCATTTTTTGCGAGTGCGGTTTTAAGATTGTTATACGCGTGTTTTAAACGACGAACTTTCGCGTTATCAGCCGTCCCCTATTTCTTCCACTCTTGTTCATTCAACTTCATCCATATCCATTTCAATCACTTTTTCTTCATGGGCCATTCCCAGTGTTAGGAGGAGGATCTCATCCTCTCGCTCTTCACATTCTTCATATTCTTTGCATTTCATGCATTCATCGCATGCATCCCATTGCACACATTTGCACCTCCTTCTTCCCGGGTTTCCAAACCCGTATCTCCCTCGCCTTCCGGCACCTCCGGATATTCCGCATTTCCCATCTTATTCATATTCATCTTTTTGTCCACTCCCCTTAGGGCATCGCGCCCCTTTCCATTCTCCTCCTCCGGAACCTCCGGACCTTTCTCTCGGGCATCGCGCCCCTTTCCACCTTCCTCCTCCGGAACCTCCGGATTTTCCCCTTGGGCATCGCGCCCCTTTTCATTTGCTACCTTCGAAACCTCCGGACCTTTCTCTCGGACATCGCGCCCCTTTCCACCTTCCTCCTCCGGAACCTCCTGATTCTCTCCATTTTCCCCTTGGGCATCGCGCCCCTTTTCATTTGCTACCTCCAGAACCTCCGGACTTTCCCCTTGGGCATCGCGCCCCTTTCTATCTCATTCCTCCGAAACCTCCGGATTCTCTCCATCTTTCCTCGGGCATCGCGCCCCTTTCCATTTGCTTCCTCCGGAACCTCCGGATTCTTCCCTTGTCCTTTCAGGGCATCACGCCCCTTTCCCGGTTATTCCTCCGGAACCTCTGGATTCTCCATCTTATTCTCTCTATCATCTCCCAGGGCATCGCGACCCTCCTGATTTCATTCCTCCGGAACCTCCAGACCTTCCATATTTCTTCCGATTCATCTTCTTGCTCCTTCGGGACTTCATATCTTTTATTCTCTTCTTCCTTTTCCGTCACCTTTTTTATCATCTTTTTCCCTATTTCTCCCCAGGGCATCACATCCCTTCTTTCAATATCCCTCCGGAGCCTCCAGATTCCTCCTATCATGATTCTCCTCCACCACCTCCGGACCCTCCGGATCCACCTTTTTCCATCTATCAATTTCTTCTTCTGATTCCTCCTGATCTCGGGTCTGACCCGACTTCTTCCGCATCCACTGCCTTGGGCATTTGCCCCTTCTCCCATTATTTTCGAGGCTTTAGTCCTCACTCCTCCTTCTAATTCTCCTCTCCTTTTGTAGACTGTTCCATGTAATCAGGGTCTCCACGCCTTAGCAAGGGAGTTCTAGCCCTCGCCTCTCTTCCTTTTCTCCTTATTCGTCTGAGTCTGGTTCTGGCACCATTCCGTCTTGTTAAGCCACTTTCAATCCTTTGCTTCCAATCTTTTTTTCTGCCAAAGAGGACTATCCCATGATGATCAACCTCGTCTCTGACAGCTGCTTCTACAAATGTTGCAAGGTAACATATTGGCGTAAGTAAGCATTTTAATGATATCATCTCCCCATTTCTTCACGCATGATTTTCAAAAGAAAGTGCTTCTTAGCAGGATTAAGAGTGATGTTTTTAAACCTTTATCTTAAACTTTTGAATTCTCATTTTTTTTTAAAAAAAAAAAGTCTTTAGGCTTGCTTTTGCAGCACTTCGGTTGATAAGAACCCCGCACTGGGAATTCGACGTTCTCTCCCCGCTTTTTAAGAGTAACCCTCAGCTGGGCATTTCACACACTTCACGGCGTCTTTTAGCCGGCTCCTGTGATAAAACACCGTTCCTACCTTGGCCATGCCATGAATTTCTGAAAGTCTTTTTCTCTTCTTTACTCGGCCGAATGCAGGTGCAAGAGGTTGACGGATGAGATGACCGACCTTGGTAAATCCCAATACGAGAGGAGTCTCAAACAGGGGCAGTCTTGACCCAAAATCAATATGAATTTTCATATGAACTTCATTACACATCTAGCCAAGGGCTATTTATGAAAATCAAATCAACATTTTGATGTAAAATTGTGAATTATGGCATGACAAGAGTGGCAAAGTCCCCGCAGGGAAAACCCTGGTCGTATGCATGTCAAGGGTCTAAAAATCAAAGGCACAAAGCCCCGGCACAACAGACTACCTCTTTGAGGGTTAAACACCTTCGAAAGAATTCAAATCCTGATATTTCCCATCCTGCATAAAGTTTATCCCCAATTATTCTTCTCTTCTCCCTCCAAGACCGAATGTTTCTCGGGTATGGCCTCGGTAGGGGCACCGTTAATCAAGATGGTCGGTTATAGGATGCCACTTTCAATGCACGTCCAAGCTTTGGGCAGTTTTTAGCGAAAGGGGAAGGAACAAGGACCCCTAGCCAGTGGTTCAAAACACCCTTTGATGCTGCATTAACTAAGTCTAAGCCAAAATCTCCACAAAAATTTGAATATTTCCAAAATCTCCACAAAAATTTGAATATTTCCAAAATCTCCACAAAAATTTGAATATCCTTTTTCAAAATTCATAAAAATTTGCATATTTCAAAACTCCAAAAAAATTACATTGTATTGTCTGATGGTGTTTTACAGGAACAGCTTTGCAAGGACCAAGAGCACGGGATGAGTCCTATCTCCACTTATTGTTATCAACCTCTTGATTCTCCCCGATATTTTCATAACATGCCACCCAGGGGCATTTTGATTGTCATCTCCCTATCATATCTTCTGATTATTCATCTCCAGATCTTTTTAATCAACTCCTGCCGATTTCATTGATCACTTTGCCAATGTGCATTATCAAGTCTTGCTGATCACTCCGCCGATGGGCATTATATCAGATCTTGATCTTTCAACTCCAAATCTTAATTAGCCAGATTATCTCCTCATGATAAAACAACAAACAATGTTATGATTTGACTTATGCTATTCATGCCATATACATGCTTTGATTCATGCTGCATGCTATGATTAAATGCCTTCTTCATTGTTTGTTATCTTTTATATCTTGGCTAATGAATTTTTGAGCGCAGGATAAGAAGCTCTTGGTCCCACCGATTGGGCATCATCATCAAAGCCCCACGGTGCTTGCAGCTCATTTCTCAGTTCCCATGCTTATTGATATCACCATCTCCTGTATGCATTCTACTATATGTTACATATGTTCCTAGATTATATCAAGGACCTATGGCTTTGGTAAATCTGGAATTTGAGTTCCCCTTCATCAAAAACGATGACGATTCCAGAGAAGTCTTAGTCACACGGATAGGCCGTTGAGCCGTCCGAGACTGGGGACGATGGTTCCCTTTTTACGAGTTGGTGCGTGGATAAACGGGCTTCGGCTTAGTATCAGCTCGCAGAATTGGTTTCTTGACCCAGTCTGGGTAGTTTAACAATATTATCCTTGATTATATTATATTTTTATTTGTTATTTTCCCTTTAGCCCAGCATGCATTCATGTAGGACTTTGAATTAACTTTGGAAAATCATTCTGATAAGCTGATGTTGAGAGTTGAATTGATCTTAATCTTTCTCGATATGAGATTTTCATTGCCGAATTGGATCCTCAGTTCGTTTTATCGCTGTTTTGGGTCTTTTCTCGAGAACTCATTGTTTGGATTTTTATCATCTTATTTTCCAACTTTCCCCTTGATCCACCTTGGCTGCAGCACGTCCACTAGCTGGTAACCGCTCCCCAATGGTGAAACCTACAGGTTTGTGACCTGGGGTACTTCCACCGCGTTGGAAGTTGATCATTTATTTTATCTCCTTCGTGCACCGCGTGCACATCTCCCCTTTTATCCAAACATTGTTGATTTCGTTGGATTTCCCGAGATTTGCTTTATCTCGTGCTTTTGATTTAATTCTCATCAAGTGATGTTGATTGCGTGTCTCATCACACCTTGGCATCTACTTTTCAGTTTGCTACGCTCCCTTGCTAAGCGGACGCCAAGGCGGGGCAGCTGTAGACACGCCAAAATTGACATTATTTTGAGTATATTTCATATCGCTCTGCGATGCCCCATTTGACCCTCAAATCAGATTATTTGAGTGGTTTTTCCCACTTTTCTAGAATTTATCATATTTTTCCCCGTTTATCTCCATTTTCCTATTTTTTGAGATTTTCTGGGCATTTATCTCATTTTTGAAATTCACGACCTGGGTAAGGGCGTGTTTTCTTAAAACATGACTTAACCTAGGGCGTTTCTTTGAGAAAGGACGCCCACACCTGAGGGCGTCAATTCTTGGTGTTTGACCGACTTCCCCATTTGAGCTCTTGAAATTAACGCCCTTCCAAGGGGCACGTTTTTTTAAATGGCTCTGATTACGGCGTGTTTTACATTTTTTCAAATATGGGGAGTTTTTATTTCTAAAATTGGTTTTGAAAGAAACGCCCTCATGCAGGACGTGTTTTAAATTAACGCCCCCTTATAGGTCGTCAATTCTTGAATTGACGCCCTGACCAAGGGCGTGTTTCATCTTCTGGCTTCGCAGCCCTTTCCCCAGAGAGTCCTTGCTTCGTTATACTCCTCCCCTATTTGGGCTCTTGCCCATTCTTATCCTCCCCTATTTGGACTCTTCCCTTCTTATCTCCTCCCCTTCTTATTAATAGAGTTTTTTTAGCCTTTGTTCCGGTCGGCCGCCCATCTCTCTCTCCCTGCGTTCTTCTTCTTCTTCTTTTTGGTTTTCTTCTTCTTCTCCTTCTGTTTTCTTCTTTCTTTCCCCACGCAGGTGCTGCTGTTGCATTGGCTCAGGAGAGGTTCCTACGTCCTTCACAGTTCAAACATCTATTCTTTGGAAGACTTCTCCCCATCGAGCATCAAAGCCAAGCAAACAGATTTTTCTTATCTCACCTCTATTCCTTTTATTTTATTTTTATCATATGCATGCATGCATCATTATTTACTCTCTTTTCTCAACACGTTGAGACTTTCCCCATAGTGCAACTCTTGCACAACCTCCCTTTATTTTCATATCATTTATCATTCATACATCTCTCACCCTTTTGCATAGGGGTTTAAGGGCCAACACCCTTAAGGTGTGTTCTTCACCATGATTTCATGCTCATCTTTATCTAAGAATTTGATGCTACACTCACCTTTATTCTAATCCATATTTTTATTGGTGTTTATCTTTTTTGCAAGGGTAATAATTGAAGAACTCTCTTCATCGGCCGGCCGATCTTGAAGAGAAAGGAGTACTCACATCCCCCCGCGTTTCAAGAGGTATTTTGCGATCATCTCCCCATATTATTTTCCACTTGAGACCCTCGTGTCTCTGGCGATCACAAATTCCCCTTTAGCACCTCGTGCTATTTCATGCTTATTATTTATTCATATTCTTAATAAATTTTCCTTAAGTGGATTTTTCCTTAACCCCCGTTTACGAGACTAATTGGTGTTACGATGATGGGTCGAGACTCCAATCGCCCACATCGGCACCTCTTGAGTCTCCTCCTATCCCAGAACCTTCCATTAAATCTCCGCCAATTACACCTCCACTCCTTAAACCATTAACCTCCACACCATCGGCCTCCACTGAGCCTACCATTAAAACTTCTCCAATTAACCTCCCATTACCGCCACCTCGGCCTTCCATTATCCCTTTAAAACCCACTTTGCCTATTCCACCATTTAACCCTTCATCCTTACCCATGGCTGATCCTGAGCAGGATCCACCCCTTTTTGCACCCGAGCCAATCCCAACTGCTTCCGAGCAAAGGGAGAAACTTGATGTGTTTGAACCTCCGCCTCCACTTACGCCAACACTTTCCATTATACCTCCACCACTCACAAAGCCTTCCGCCTCCGCTTCACCTCCTTCTAGTACTCGGACTATGGGTGCTTCTGCAAGCACAGGTGCCGAAGATAATCAAGAGCTGGGCAGAAAGGATTTGGCCGCGCTATTCAAGATACAAGAATTCATTTGCCGGATGCCAATCCGGGTTATTGTGCCAATCACGGCCGAAGAAGTCAAGTCGCCGCCATGCCGGGCGTTGATGCCGTCTAAGGGCCGGGCAGGGCACCCCTTGTTCTAATTTCTGAATTCCGAATTCATTACTCCTTACAAGGGGCGAATGCCCATTTTATTCAACATTCCATATTAATCAATGGGCATGGCGATGCTTCATGTTCCAACTCTACGACTCCCTCATCTTATTGATCTTCGCTTTCCAAGGGGGTTGTCATTTATTGAAGCTTCGTTTATTGGGCCAATTGGTCGTACATGTTCACTGCCGTGGAGGGGCAATTGTCTTAAGGGGCCGTCCCCTATTTCTTCCACTCTTGTTCATTCAACTTCATCCATATCCATTTCAATCACTTTTTCTTCATGGGCCATTCCCAGTGTTAGGAGGAGGATCTCATCCTCTCGCTCTTCACATTCTTCATATTCTTTGCATTTCATGCATTCATTGCATGCATCCCATTGCACACATTTGCACCTCCTTCTTCCCGGGTTTCCAAACCCGTATCTCCCTCGCCTTCCGGCACCTCCGGATATTCCGCATTTCCCATCTTATTCATATTCATCTTTTTGTCCACTCCCCTTGGGGCATCGCGCCCCTTTCCATTCTCCTCCTCCGGAACCTCCGGACCTTTCTCTCGGGCATCGCGCCCCTTTCCACCTTCCTCCTCCGGAACCTCCGAATTTTCCCCTTGGGCATCGCGCCCCTTTTCATTTGCTACCTCCGAAACCTCCGGACCTGTCTCTCGGGCATCGCGCCCCTTTCCACCTTCCTCCTCCGGAACCTCCGGATTCTCTCCATTTTCCCCTTGGGCATCGCGCCCCTTTTCATTTGCTACCTCCGGAACCTCCAGACTTTCCCCTTGGGCATCGCGCCCCTTTCTATCTCATTCCTCCGAAACCTCCGGATTCTCTCCATCTTTCCTCGGGCATCGCGCCCCTTTCCATTTGCTTCCTCCGGAACCTCCGGATTCTTCCCTTGTCCTTTCAGGGCATCACGCCCCTTTCCCGGTTATTCCTCCGGAACCTCCGGATTCTACATCTTATTCTCTCTATCATATCCCAGGGCATCGCGACCCTCCTGATTTCATTCCTCCGGAACCTCCGGACCTTCCATATTTCTTCCGATTCATCTTCTTGCTCCTTCGGGACTTCATATCTTTTATTCTCTTCTTCCTTTTCCGTCACCTTTTTTATCATCTTTTTCCCTATTTCTCCCCAGGGCATCGCATCCCTTCTTTCAATATCCCTCCGGAGCCTCCAGATTCCTCCTATCATGATTCTCCTCCACCACCTCCGGACCCTCCGGATCCACCTCTTTCCATCTATCAATTTCTTCTTCTGATTCCTCCTGATCTCGGGTCTGACCCGACTTCTTCCGCATCCACTGCCTTGGGCATTTGCCCCTTCTCCCATTATTTTCGAGGCTTTAGTCCTCACTCCTCCTTCTAATTATCCTCTCCTTTTGTAGACTGTTCCATGTAATCAGGGTCTTCACGCCTTAGCAAGGAAGTTCTAGCCCTCACCTCTCTTCCTGTTCTCCCTATTCGTCTGAGTCTGGTTCTGGCACCATTCCGTCTTGTTAAGCCACTTTCAATCCTTTGCTTCCAATCTTTTTTTCTGTCAAAGAGGACTATCCCATGATGATCAACCTCGTCTCTGACAGCTGCTTCTACAAATGTTGCAAGGTAACATATTGGCGTAAGTAAGCATTTTAATGATATCATCTCCCCATTTCTTCACGCATGATTTTCAAAAGAAAGTGCTTCTTAGCAGGATTAAGAGTGATGTTTTTAAACCTTTATCTTAAAATTTTGAATTCTCATTTTTTTTTTAAAAAAAAAAGTCTTTAGGCTTGCTTTTGCAGCACTTCGGTTGATAAGAACCCCGCATTGGGAATTCGACGTTCTCTCCCCGCTTTTTAAGAGTAACCCTCAGCTGGGCATTTCACACACTTCACGGCGTCTTTTAGCCAGCTCCTGTGATAAAACACCGTTCCTACCTTGGCCATGCCATGAATTTCTGAAAGTCTTTTTCTCTTCTTTACTCGGCCGAATGCAGGTGCAAGAGGTTGACGGATGAGATGACCGACCTTGGTAAATCCCAATACGAGAGGAGTCTCAAACAGGGGCAGTCTTGACCCAAAATCAATATGAATTTTCATATGAACTTCATTACACATCTAGCCAAGGGCTATTTATGAAAATCAAATCAACATTTTGATGCAAAATTGTGAATTATGGCATGACAAGAGTGGCAAAGTCCCCGCAGGGAAAACCCTGGTCGTATGCATGTCAAGGGTCTAAAAATTAAAGGCACAAAGCCCCGGCACAACAGACTACCTCTTTGAGGGTTAAACACCTTGGAAAGAATTCAAATCCTGATATTTCCCATCCTGCATAAAGTTTATCCCCAATTATTCTTCTCTTCTCCCTCCAAGACCAAATGTTTCTCGGGTATGGCCTCGGTAGGGGCACCGTTAATCAAGATGGTCGGTTATAGGATGCCACTTTCAATGCACGTCCAAGCTTTGGGCAATTTTTAGTGAAAGGGGAAGGAACAAGGACCCCTAGCCAGTGGTTCAAAACACCCTTTGATGCTGCATTAACTAAGTCTAAGCCAAAATCTCCACAAAAATTTGAATATTTCCAAAATCTCCACAAAAATTTGAATATTTCCAAAATCTCCACAAAAATTTGAATATCCTTTTTCAAAATTCATAAAAATTTGCATATTTCAAAACTCCAAAAAAATTGCATTGTATTGTCTGATGGTGTTTTACAGGAACAGCTTTGCAAGGACCAAGAGCACGGGATGAGTCCTATCTCCACTTATTGTTATCAACCTCTTGATTCTCCCCGATATTTTCATAACATGCCACCCAGGGGCATTTTGATTGTCATCTCCCTATCATATCTTCTGATTATTCATCTCCAGATCTTTTTAATCAACTCCTGCCGATTTCATTGATCACTTTGCCAATGTGCATTATCAAGTCTTGCTGATCACTCCGCCGATGGGCATTATATCAGATCTTGATCTTTCAACTCCAAATCTTGATTAGCCAGATTATCTCCTCATGATAAAACAACAAACAATGTTATGATTTGACTTATGCTATTCATGCCATATACATGCTTTGATTCATGCTGCATGCTATGATTAAATACCTTCTTCATTGTTTGTTATCTTTTATATCTTGACTAATGAATTTTTGAGCGCAGGATAAGAAGCTCTTGGTCCCACCGATTGGGCATCATCATCAAAGCCCCACGGTGCTTGCAGCTCATTTCTCAGTTCCCATGCTTATTGATATCACCATCTCCTGTATGCATTCTACTATATGTTACATATGTTCCTAGATTATATCAAGGACCTATGGCTTTGGTAAATCTGGAATTTGAGTTCCCCTTCATCAAAAACGATGACGATTCCAGAGAAGTCTTAGTCACACGGATAGGCCGTTGAGCCGTCCGAGACTGGGGACGATGGTTCCCTTTTTACGAGTTGGTGCGTGGATAAACGGGCTTCGGCTTAGTATCAGCTCGCAGAATTGGTTTCTTGACCAAGTCTGGGTAGTTTAACAATATTATCCTTGATTATATTATATTTTTATTTGTTATTTTCCCTTTAGCCCAGCATGCATTCATGTAGGACTTTGAATTAACTTTGGAAAATCATTCTGATAAGCTGATGTTGAGAGTTGAATTGATCTTAATCTTTCTCGATATGAGATTTTCATTGCCGAATTGGATCCTCAGTTCGTTTTATCGCTGTTTTGGGTCTTTTCTCGAGAACTCATTGTTTGGATTTTTATCATCTTATTTTCCAACTTTCCCCTTGATCCACCTTGGCTGCAGCACGTCCACTGGCTGGTAACCGCTCCCCAATGGTGAAACCTACAGGTTTGTGACCTGGGGTACTTCCACCGCGCTGGAAGTTGATCATTTATTTTATCTCCTTCGTGCACCGCGTGCACATCTCCCCTTTTATCCAAACATTGTTGATTTCGTTAGATTTCCCGAGATTTACTTTATCTCGTGCTTTTGATTTGATTCTCATCAAGTGATGTTGATTGCGTGTCTCATTACACCTTGGCATCTACTTTTCAGTTTGCTACGCTCCCTTGCTAAGCGGACGCCAAGGCGGGGCAGCTGTAGACACGCCAAAATTGACATTATTTTGAGTATATTTCATATCGCTCTACGATGCCCCATTTGACCCTCAAATCAGCTTATTTGAGTGATTTTTCCCACTTTTCTGGAATTTATCCTATTTTTCCCCGTTTATCTCCATTTTCCTATTTTTTGGGATTTTCTGGGCATTTATCTCATTTTTGAAATTCACGACCTGGGTAAGGGCGTGTTTTCTTAAAACATGACTTAACCTAGGGCGTTTCTTTGAGAAATGACGCCTACACCTGAGGGCGTCAATTCTTGGTGTTTGACCGACTTCCCCATTTGAGCTCTTGAAATTAACGCCCTTCCAAGGGGCGCGTTTTTTTAAATGGCTCTGATTACGGCGTGTTTTACATTTTTCAAATATGGGGAGTTTTTATTTCTAAAATTGGTTTTGAAAGAAACACCCTCATGCAGGACGTGTTTTAAATTAACGCCCCCTTACAGGTCGTCAATTCTTGAATTGACGCCCTGACCAAGGGCGTGTTTCATCTTCTGGCTTCGCAGCCCTTTCCCCAGAGAGTCCTTGCTTCGTTATACTCCTCCCCTATTTGGGCTCTTGCCCATTCTTATCCTCCCCTATTTGGACTCTTCCCTTCTTATCTCCTCCCCTTCTTATTAATAGAGTTTTTTTAGCCTTTGTTCCGGTTGGCCGCCCATCTCTCTCTCCCTACGTTCTTCTTCTTCTTCTGTGTTTTCTTCTTGCAGGTGCTGCATGCTGCTGGCTGAAGGAGAAGCCCATGCTCTCTTCCTACGGCAAAGCTTCCTCCCCCTTTAGCATTTAAGCCAAAGCACAGGCCACCTTCTTCCTTTTCTTTTGTTTTTCATTCCCTTTGTTTCTATTTTCTTCATATGCATGCATGCACATCTCCCTTCATTTTTTTTATTATTCTCAACTATCATTGAGATCTCCCCTTTTGTGCATCTCTTGCACTCTTTCCCCATTATATTTTTACATGCATTCATATCTCCCACACCCTCTTTGCATAGGGGTTTAAGGGCTAACACCCTTAAGGTGTGTTCTTCACCATGATTTCATGCTCATACATTTTTAAGAATTGATGCTACACTCACCACATATCTAATGCAATTTCTTTATTGGTGTTGTCTTTGTCATTTTGCAAGGGTAATTAATTGAAGAACTCTCTTCATCGGCCGGCCGATCTTGAAGAGAAAAGGAATACTCACATCCCCCGCGTTTCAAGAGGTATTTTGCGATCATCTCCCCATATCAATCTCCTCTTTGAGGCCCTCGTGTCTCTGGCGATCACAAATTCCGCTTTAGCACCTCGTGCTATTTCATGCTTATTATTTATTCATATTCTTAATAATTTTTCCTTAAGTGGATTTTAAAATAGATCTACAATGTACAGCCGATCGGGGCTCAAAACCGATAGATACCAGATGTTCAGCCAATCAGGGCTTAAAACTGACAGATGCAAGATGTACAGCCGATCGGGGCTCAAAACTGATAGATGCCAGATGTACAGCCAATCAGGGCTTAAAACTGACAGATGCAAGATGTACATCCAATCAGGGCTTAAAACTGACAGATGCAAGATGTACAGCCGATCGGGGCTCAAAACCGATAGATGCCAGATGGTCAGCCAATCATGGCTTAAAACTGACAGATGCAAGATGTACAGCCGATCAGGGCTTAAAACTGACAGATGTCAAATGTATAGCCAATCGGGGCTCAAAGCCGACAGAGGCAAGATATACAGCCGATCGGGGCTCAAAACCGATAGACGGAAGATGTACAGCCGATCGGGGCTCAAAACCGATAGATGCCAGATGTACAGCCAATCAGGGCTTAAAACTGATAGATGCAAGATGTACAGCCAATCAGGGCTTAAAACTGACAGATGCAAGATGTACAGCCGATCGGGGCTCAAAACCGATAGATGCCAGATGGTCAGCCAATCATGGCTTAAAACTGACAGATGCAAGATGTACAGCCGATCAGGGCTTAAAACTGACAGATGTCAAATGTATAGCCAATCGGGGCTCAAAGCCGACAGAGGCAAGATATACAGCCGATTGGGGCTCAAAACTGACAGATGCCAGATGGTCAGCCAATCAGGGTTTAAAGCCAATAGAAGTCAAATGTGCCATTGATCGGGGCCTAAAATCGACAGATGTCAGATGTGCCAGTTGATCAGGGCTCAAGCCGATAGTTGTTCAGCAGATCGAGGCTCAAGCCAAGAAGATCACGCCAGGAGGAAATCCCAGTATGGGGATACTGCCAAGCTATCACTAAAAGAATAAGTCGATAGCATTGAGCCAATGATGCACCTGCAGACACCGTGCCGCACCTTCTGCGCTTACGCCATCTGCAGGTGGGGGGCATTTGTTGACAGCTAAAATATGAACAAAGATAAAGATGGGACCAGACCAGCAACGAAGACTGGAAGATGCCTACAAGGTCAGGATTGAGGGAGGATCCTCACCACCAACTAATTGCTCGGCTAGGACCATCTCATGCCTGGCTGATGTCCGGTGTTATCGTCATCATTCAGATGGCAATACTGATAAAACCCCAGTTTGTTCACTGATGGAACCTCGAGATGATCTCAACAAAGCTGTGTCACTACTAAAGGGGCCTCTTTCGGTTCTGATAAAAGTCAATACAAAATAACTAAGAGAAGCCAAGGCAATTATGCGGCCTAAAAGCACTAAATGGGCCGGCCATTTGGGCTTCTGATAATGGCACCGGGAACCTCCACGAAGGGCCGCTGGACGCGCCGGGAGCTGTGGCTAAGAAGCTGGCCACGCCGAATACCCTCCACCGAAAGGACAGAGGGATGAGATCTATATAAACAAACCCTCTTTGAAATGGGGAGGGGATCGGAAGCCAGGCCATCGATCAAAAAGAAAGAAAAGAGAAGAGAAGAGAGGGAGAGAGAGAGCCTCCTCGGCTGAAAAAGAAAGAGAGAAGGGACCGATCAAAGGGAAGAAGCTTCAAGTGGGCATCCGGGGAGGGAGAGGAGTCAATGCTCCGCCCTCCCCCTTGTTTTCTTTTCTTCTATTTCATGTAATAGTTTCAAGTCTTATCTTGATTCATGCAATGTAGCCGAGACATCTCGGCATCTGTCTGTTCCCCTTTCCCTCACTCTCTCCCTGTAATCAGTTTGGGTATGGGAATGGTGTTTCACATGGGTTTTCTGACCATGTGTCTTCCGTGATGGGCATCGCCAAACGAATGGATATATATGTACGATGGGTTATAGTTCGAGCCTGATTTTTGCTTCTTCTGAAGCCCTATTGCCCTTCCTTGTGTTATCTGTAAACCAGTAGCATGATGATCCGATTTGTCTGTTTCTTTTCTCTGCCTCATAGCACCATTAGTGCTCACCCCAGAGCCCGGAACAGACTATTCCTTGGCTGCTGGGATGAAGGCGTGCTATGCAATGATCGAAGCTTGAGAAACTCTGGGGTTCTAAGCGCGCGTGCTTTATCCGTCTATGTCATCAAAGTCGCCTCTGGGGCTAGAGACAGCCATCTCTTGGCTCCCAGGGTGACGAATGACCATATTAAGTTTGTCCCCAAGCTCTGCGTGATAATGGCGATGAACAGGGGCATTCAGACTTCGGCCTCCCAGATGCCTCTCGAACCCCAATACTCCTTTGAATTCTAGACCTAATCCAACTCAGAGTGGATGCCTTAAGCAGTTTAGAGCCCATAGAGTCCGTCAGTTTCTGCCCAAACCACCATTAAAACCCAAAACAGAGTACCGTAAGCTCTGTTTTTTGTCCCGGCGCCCTCACACCTCTCGGCCCAGCCTACAGTGAACCGGGTGAACAGCTCCCGGCGCCACTTCTTTAGGCGCCGAGAACCACCAGGAATAGCTCCTCCCCCTTTTATCTTTGCGCGCCGGGAGCCCCTATGCCGTGGCCTTCTTCCCTGCGCGCCGGGAGCCCTCTCTGCATCCTCATGCGCCGAGAACCTAACCCCCTCTGCATCCTCATGCCCCGGGAAGCCACCGCCGAGAAGCCCCCCCCTTTGGCCACTTCATTGGCGCGCCGAGAAGCCCCTACTATAGCCCACGCCGAGAAGCTCCCTTCGGCCAGGGAATAGCGCGCCGAGAAGCCTCTCGCGCCGGGAGCTTTCTGCCGTCTTCCCTCTGCGGCGAGAAGCTCCCTTCGGCCAGGGAATAGCGCGCGGAGAAGCCTCTCGCGCTGGGAGCTTTCTGCCGTCTTCCCTCTGCGCCGAGAACCTCGCGTCGGGAACCCCTTTGCCTCCTTGCCTTCGTGCCGGGAGCCTCCCTTCCCACTTTGCTGTGCCGAGAGCCTGCTCTGCTGCCCAACTGGCCTCCCCTATATTATGCGGTCCCTAACTGGATTCACATGCAACCCCGCGGGTTCGGCGGACCTTGTCTTTACAAGGGTCTCGTCGACCTCCGAGACGGGGAATAGTGATTGATGATAGAGACATGTACAGTCTCCTTGAGCCTTAGTGCTCCCCCGCTTTTCGGCTTTCATCCCGGCTTTCATCCCGCAAGGGGCGCTGCCCCCTTGACCCCCGCGACCTGACCACGCAGGTCGATCCGCGTGCGAGGGCGCAACATTAAGCGTTCACTTACATTCCGTCATCCCGCAGCAGGTTCACGAATAACCCCTTTAGCTCGGGAGGGCTCTGCCACTGCATGAGTTCCACTGGCTTCTACAGGGAATACCAAATATTGCCCCATGGCAAATATGCGATTCGGGAAGTTCAACACTTCTCTCTCTCTTGGCTTTCATCCCGGCACTCCGTGGGTGATAGCCTATTTCCCCCTGGGCATAACCCAGATAAAGGGAAGGTGCTGTCGAAATACTGATCGATGTTTTAAACCTCATCACGGTCACGGCTCAGGCTACCTGTGATTGAGATCCTCCTTCCCCCCTTAACCCCGGGCTTTGAAGCGCTGACTTAGCGATATCATCTGTTTCTACGGTTGGTGTCATTATCTTGCCCGCCTTTCTGGCTTCGGTATGAAGTTCCATTTCCGCACATGAATATACGTTTGCCTCTCGAGGCCTCCTACTTTTAGCGTTTAATCAAGGGTTGTCCTTCCTTGGAAGGACGTAATTAACGTCATAGCGTTCATGGTATGACGGACTTCGGGTCCTGACTCAGACTTCACAATCGACTGACCATGTCAGATCGAGCGCACAATGAAATCGTCACACATGTGACTGGCACGCCAATAAATCCATAAATATAAATAAATGAACAAATAATAACTAAATAAAAAAAATCCGCGTCCACAATACCCTGTGCTTCCTATCCCGGCACGCTCCCACCGTCTCATCTCTTTTCCCCACCATCTCTCTCATGCTCACCGTCTCTTTAGCAATGTATAGACTTTGCATGAAGGGTTGCACAAATGCAGATAGTAAAGTATTTACATTGGAAATGGATGTTCAGACATGCCGTGAACGAATGTATGGACTTAATGTACTTGTGACAACAATGTACAGACTTTGTGCTGCAGCAACCAGCCAATGTACAGACTTTGTGATGCAGCAACCAGCCAATGTACGGACTCTGTGCTGTAGCAACCAGCCAATGTATAGACTTCGTGTTGCAGCAACCAGCCAATGTACAGACTTTATGTTGCGGCAGCCATCCAATGTACAGACTTTGTGTTACAGCAGCCAGCCAATATATAGACTTCGTGTTGCAGCAGGCAGCCAGTGTACATACTTTGTGTGCATGCAACCGGCTGATGTACAGACTTCGTGTCGCAGCAACCAGCCAATGTATAGACTTTGTGTGCATGCAACCGGCCAATGTACAGACTTTGTGTTGCAGCAACCAGCCAATGTACAGACTTCGTGTTGCAGCAACCAGCCAATGTACAGACTTTGTGTTGCGGCAGCCATCCAATGTACAAACTTTGTGTTGCAGCAGCCAGCCAATGTACAGACTTCATGTTGCAGCAACCAGCCAATGTATAGACTTTGAGTTGCAGCAAATGGAAAATGTACAGACTCTGTGTGTGTGCTAGCAGACGATGTACAGACTTTGAGTTTGTAGCAAATGAAGAGTGCACCGGCTATGCATGGCAAGCTATGCAACCAATGTACGGACTTGTGGGTTTGCTAAGCCAGTGAACGTAGACTTTGTGTTGCAGCAACCAGCCGATGTATAGACTTTGAGTTGCAGCAAACGGATAGTGTACAGACTCCGCGCGTGTGCTAGCAGACGTTGTACAGACTTCGAGTTAGCCCGGCACGCCCGCCAACTCCCTCTCCGGCACACTCTCTTGGCACTTCTCCGGCACCCTCTAACCTACCCGGTACACTCTCCCAGCCCCTCTCCGGCACGCTCTCCCTGCCTTACCGGTACACCCCTTTTTGCCCCCAACGGCCCACTTTTCCTTCCAAAATAAATATATATAAATATATATAAATATGTCATGATAATGATAATAATGATAATAAATTAATAAAAAATTATGATAAATAAATAAACCTGAATATACATATATGAGAAATAAACAAAAAATGTGAAATAATAATAATAATAGTAAGAAAAAGGAAAGGGAAAATATAATAGTAATAATAATAAATAAAATAGAGAAATCATCCAGGATAAATACATAAAAGGGAAATAAGCAATAATATATATATATGCACATAATTTAAAGTCCAGATAAAGAAAATGGTAAAATCTATGTTGCAACCCCCCCTCTCTCCCCGTGACCCGATGCTGAAGGAACAATCATGCCGCCCTTCCAGGTTGGGCCTGAGTCTTGGGAATTATCCCAAAATAGCCACGACCTGACCTCGCCTCGGGCCGATTTTTCGATTAAACCGGACTCGTTTCTCGGGCCGGATCCCTTCCGAGCCACTACTAAAATTACCGCACGTTCGGCAGACATTTGAACAGGTTCACCTCGATTTCCGCCGCATTTCTATTACGGACCGGTGTCCGAACATAAAAAGGTCCATGCGTGACCGATATGGCCGACGGTTCCCATCCCGACATGGTCGTAACCCGACATTGCTCTGGGCCAATAGCCTGTCGAATCGGATTCATCCTAATGGGATTTGTTCCCGCTCTTTCATTGAAGTTGCCGTGAACTCGGCGTACGTTTGTACGGGGTTGCTTCCATCTACGTCGTACCTTCAATATGGACACTTGTCTGAATATCAAGTGGTCCGCAAGCAACCGAAAGAAATCGGAATAGAACGGGACGGCTCCCGTCATCCCTGGACCCTACACATGGGAATATCAATAAGGCCTTCGTGGGCTATGCTGGGACCTCGGGTCCGTCCCGATTATGGTCACTGTCTGACCCATATCCTCGGCCTATAGCCCGCTCCCTTTGAACACGTTTTCAGTTTTGGAATCTAGTCCCGAGACTCTTCCTCGCTGCCCTCCGGCACCGAGAACATTAATGATGCCCACGCAAGCCCCGTTTGGACCGCGGGAGACGCCCCCGGCATGGTCCTGACTCGATCTTGCACCGGGCCAACAAACTCATTGGTTTCCTGCTACACTAACCGAGATTTAACCGAATGTTTTCAGAGTCTCGGAATAATATGTTTGCCATGTCCCAGCATACATATGTTCTAGGTCCTTCTGCGACGATTACGGTATTCTCAAGCCGGACACCCGTCCGAATATTAAACGGTCTCCCGAATGACCGACACATTTCAAACGTCCGCTTCCCTAGACATAGGGCTTTCCAGCCGATTCAAGGGATATTCCCTCGTTGCCCCTTGGCACCGAAAATATTAATGATGCTCATGCAAGTCTTGTTTCGACCGCGGGGGGCCCACCGCAGTATGGTCACAGCTTGCTCTTGCACCGGGCCAACAGATTTACTAGTTTTTGATCGCTCTAACCGAGGCTCAGCCGAACGTTCTCCGCTCTTCCGAACAATAGATTTGCCGTACCTCGGCATACATGCGTTCCGGTTTTCCTGTGACAACCGTGATCTTCTCGAGCCGGACATTCGTCCGAACATTAAATGGTCAGTACACGACTGACATGACCGCGAATGGTTTTCTTCTCGCCCTCGCGCGAGGATTTCAATACCTCGTAATAGCCTTCCATGCAATTGATTTCTTGGCCATGAGGCCCTGAATCCTGGTGATTAATCAAGGGTGTTCCCTCGTATGGGGGATGTAAATGACGCCGTGACCTTTATGGCGCGGCGGGTTTTGGTCCCGACACGAACCACACAATCGTCTGACCGAGTCAGATCGAGCGCACCATGGGCTCTTCGGAGCCCGAATAAATTGTCACTTTGTGACTGGCACGCCCACGCACTTAATAGACGAATCAACCATTCCCGAATAGACGAGCATAATAAACGAACGAAAAGTGCATCCACAGCCAGGAAGTTTGTCACCTCTATTTGCCTTAGTATTCCCTTAATCAAGTCCCTCAGGGTTCCTACAAAGTAGCACGATTGGTAGGCTGTGTGGAATGGTGGGGTGGGCACTATTGGGTAATGATTTTCCATAGGGGGTGCAAGACGTGGGGAAAGAGGCTTTGTTCAAGCCACTCAATGAGAGGTTCCCCTAATATCACAATTCTCATGGAGGGATGGGTGGGGGGACTTGGTTGGTCATCTTGTAACTCTCGGGGGAGGATGCACCCAGTTAGGCTCAATGGGGTTTCTTTGGGTAGGGATGAGTTCTCTTGACCCAACTCTTAGCATTGGGCTTCATATTCCTCTTCCCAATCTAGGGGAGCCTCATGGACTTCGGTCACTTCCTCAAGTTCCCCTTGGGTAGGGGTAGCTATTTCTTCAATCAGTATGTTGGACATCTCTCGTGAAGGGCATTGATTGATGAAGTGTCCAAAGCCTTTACACTTAAAGCATTGTTGTCTATTTCCCGGAGTGTCCCCACCCACACTTGGCCCATCAGAACTCCCTTCTTGCCGGGGTATAGGTTGACTAGGGGTGACTCTTGTCAGATGGGGGGTGGGAGGAAGATTAGTGGGCCGAAATGGGGTGCTTCCACTTGGACATGCTGTGGGGGTCTTCAAGAGAGGGGCTGGGTTGGGACGGGGTCCTATGTCCTTGGGACCATCCGGTCATGGAGTGAACATAGGAGGCCTAGAGAACCACATCATTCTTAAGGGATGGTTATCCAGGTTATCCCGGGGATGCCTTTCCTCACGCCCGTAATGTCGGGGCCTCTTATAGTCATAATAAGGATCATAGTCCGTTCCGTCCGTGTCAAACCCATCCCATGGAGATCGAGCTCTAAGGCCATGGTTCCTAGGTGGTGGTTCATTGACTTCCCGTCCAAATTCATCCCGTGGTGACCGAGCTCTAGGGCCGTAGTTCCTTTTTGCTTCAAAATGGTCAAGTCGGGTGGTGATGGTATCTAGCTGATCAAGAATGTTGTTGACGGCAATGTCAAATCCATCCATGGATACTTGGGGTGTCTCCCTAGGGTGGTCATGCAAAGGAGCGATGGAAAACACAATGCAAGGGAGACCCGAATGCCAATGCCAAAGGACTAGACTCGTAGAGACAAGTCTAAAACTTGCTCTGATACCAAATTGATGTGAAACGACCTAAGGATGCATTGATGGACCGAATGGGCGAGCCTTGGGCCTAGACTTGCAAGCACACTCACAATTTGGCGGACTCGATGTTGGCGGACCGATATCGCATCACAACCCTTTCCCGTGGTGACTAAGTGATGATAGGGTGGGTTCGAGGGTCTAAACCCAGCAGGTTGGGGTGATGGCTAAGCCAAATATGTTTCCCTCCCTAGGATCGGTACACCCACATCAGCGGGGCAGACATCGCGCCTTGAGGGCACGGGGTCTCTCCTCACTCAATCCGCGGTGGCCGCTCGTGATCGGGAAGCCTCTTGGCCGGGCACTCACTTCCTCTCCGGCTGAACTTCGAAATGATACTAGTTGAACAAATATTATCCAGGGAGGGTTCAGCTTATACCTGACCGGCGTGAAGACACCGATCCCGAGTCGGAGACGAGGGCGAGTGGGGAAGCGTGGGATCGCCACCCGCACGCTGCGCCGATGATGCTTCGAAGGGACCTGCTTTTAAAAAACTACTCCTCTCGCAGGAGGGTGATCATGGGGTGGGGGAAATATCAATTACATTCAAACACTACCTCCACGCAGGGAGGGGCGCTAAGCCGGCCAGGCGGGGAAGGGAGAGTAGCTAAGGAAGTAGTCGAATGAAGACTTCGCCGATTCTGCCCACTTCTGTGACTGCCTGATAGGTACTCGTTGTTGTCGCCGCCACGGACTCTCCTGGACTCGGAAGTCACCGAAACTAGCGCCAAGTTTTCACTGGTTGAACAGGGTGGACTCCTAAATTTTCTTGGAAGTTCTAGCCATCGCTGACGGCCGGAGCAGGCGCTGGAACTGGGTGGCTTTGTTCTGGCTCGGACTGGTTCCAGAGTACTGCAACATGAAGATGAACTCGCCACAAACACTCCCGAGATCCGAATGACGCTGGACTAGAACGGATGTGAGCGTGGCTGAGTCTTCTTCAATCATCAACCAAGAAGGGTCCCAGGGGAGGTTGGAGTCGTGAGAAAGAGCCCAAAGAGTGGGGGGGTGTCGGGACTGGCTCTGACAGGACTGACCTGCGCACCCGAGGGAGAATAATTGGAACAGAGGATTCCGAACTCCAAACGAGGCTCCGTTTGCTGTGATGGACAGGGGACCGGTAGAATCTTGTCCCGGTCAAACAACACACCAAGGGGAGCAAGGATGTGGGGGAAAGAGCTTCAGCACTGGGGCTCTGGTCTCTACTCAGATGCCAGATGCGCGGTCGGACGAGAATGAACCTCATGGGCGGCTCCGAACTCAGATCGAGGTGGGACCGCCTTGCCTGCGAAGTTGACTAGGAGAGCTTTCCAGCAATGTATGGTGTGCCTCCTGGAACTTGGAGATGAGAACGGGGCAGACTCTGAAACCTGTGGATCCTCAACTCCTGGCGACCTGAGGACAGAATTAAAGAGTAGAGTGTATGTGGAGGTGGGAAAGGGGAAGAAACTTGCAAGGGGTGGCTAATGGAAGTTATGGGAAGGGGAATGGAGGGATTTAGGGGTGATGGAAGGGGGTGGGGGGTGTGCTAGGGTCGCAACTAGTAGGGGGAGAGGTGGGGTGCGCAGGTTTGCCTAGGTGGAGTGGGAGAGAGGGGGGGATTCTCTCCCTTGGTTTGAATGGGTGGTTAATGGAGGGATTAATTTTGGTCTTGGGGATGGGAAGGGTTGTCTTGGGAATGTGAACGGGTGCTTGGGAGATGGGATTCTCCCTTGGGAGAGGGGAAGGGTGTTTGGGGGAGTGGAAAGGTTGCTTTGGAAGGTGAAAGGGTGCTTGGGCCGGGGCTTGGTGAAATTAATGGAGGGATTGATGGGTCTTGGGAAGGTGAACGGTTGAGGGCTGATGTGGGGGGATGAGGTGGCAAGGGGAGAGGACAGAGAGGATGGTGTGCCCTAGAGAGAGAGAGAGGGGGGGTCGCCCCTTTTAGAGAGAGAGGGAGAATGAGAGAGAGGATGAGAGCTAGAGAGAGATATATATTCTCACAATTGTAGTGGATTTTAAAATTCTTTAACAATTCATTAGCTTCAAATGAGGGAGTTGGGTCCTATTTATAGGAGCTCAACTCTTTACATGACCATTTTACCCTTGACTTAACACAAAATGACCAAAGCTATCCAAAAGGGGGTGCCCATGGGCTAGCCCTTACAATTGGGCCCATTAAGCCTAATATGCTATCTAATTGACCCAATAACTTACTCAACTGACTCAAATAAAGAAAATTATAGTAATAAGACCCAAACAAAGTGGAAAATACATGATACTTCTTTGAGAATTTAAGCCGAAAAATCATGCTGATCGTTGCCGGGGTGATGTGGCGAGTAGTGGGAACAAGAGCTGCAGGTGATGTCCCCATCATGTTCCTTCAATGTTGAAATGGTATCATCTGGGGACCTGATTAGAGTTTGAATATATTTCAATATTTGACACTATACTTGTTTGGTTGAGTGCTTTATCCTTAATATTGTGTCATTACTTGTGAACCTTTCCTATGATGTTACAGATTGCCTTTGGAAAAATAAAGCTCTCAACAAAATAAAAAGGAATAGTGGACTTTTTCTCATTGCAGTGATCTGAGGTAATGTAATAAGTCATTCTTTTCTTCTCCAACAAAATGTTGCATTTGCAAAGCAGCATTTTCCCTCTTAACATCATGCAGTTCCTATCAAAATAATGCATACGAGTAATTAAATAGCACATTCATCCTCTCTTGACAACTTAATAACTTTGGCAAATAAACTAGGTACACAAATTCTAAATGGAATAAGTCTTTCACACTTAATAGCAGGCCAAGGTTCTATCACACAAAAGTAGATAGAGGGTTACATGTTTTACATATTTCATACTGTCAATGCATCATCGATATACTATCTTTAGGATTACATGTAAAAGAAGAAAAATGAAACCATTAACTTTCATTTTTCAAAAAGTCATTTATATTAGTTCCCAGGTGGATGCTCAGTAGGCTCATGACACTTTATGAGAACAATTAAATATTGCACATTGTATGACAAAAACTACTTTCATGCTCTCTTTCAATAGTTTCTTTTATTTTTCTTCTCCTTCAAGCATGGTGTAGAGAATAAAATTATTCTAACTTTATGAACTTGCTTAACCTAATCGCATTTTCATTTGATTTTTTTTTATGTGGTACTTGCTCGCCCTAATCACATCTGTGCCTAGTGATTGATTTATTTTCGTATAATTTATAATCACATTTATCATTTTTTTCTCAGCAAGATATGTAGTTAAACTAAAACTTGTTAAAAAATCCCTTAGATTCATACTTTTTTGTTGATAATTTAGAATGTATATTATATACTTAACCATCACTACACTAACTTTTTCGTTACCTTTTTTGTAGCGATCAAATTTATTTCTTCACACCATTTGATAGCCAAATTTGTTGGAAAAATGTTAGATAAGAGTTGGATTCAAGAACCAAGGTATATATACATAATAAGGTATTATGGTTATTCCTTTCTATGATGGAAACATACGTAACTATGACTTATATAATTGATTTAATGTTGTAGGGTGAGCAAGAGATATGTGGATGGAGCATTTCAATTTTTAGATTTGCATTTCAAAAAGCCTCTAGTGATGGGAAGATCATGTGTCCTTGTGTGAACTGTAATAATTGCTTTAAGATGATCAGGCAAGAGGTCTTCGAGCATATAATTTGTCATGGTTTCAGTGTCAACTACACTCATTGGGTTTTTCATGAGGAAGGTTCACATGATACTTCATAAAATGTTGCATTCAATGACTCCAGTAATTCAAATCCTGATACTGAAATGCATGAAATATTGAATGACACTTTTATCTTCGCAAATCTGAGTTCGTCTACACTTGGAGCATCAAATTCTCCACAAAGAATAGATGTTGAAGTTGAAAAGTTTTTTAAATTGATCAAAGATGCTGAGCAAGAATTATACCCAGGATGTAAAAGATTTACCAAGCTATCCTTTCTTGTTATGTTCTATCAGATCAAATGTCTCAATGGATGGAGTGATAGTTCATTCACTATGATGTTAGAATTGTTGAAAGAAGTGTTACTTGATGGAGAAACATTGTCAAGTTCTCTATATGAGATCAAAAAGAGTATTAAGGACTTAGTACTTGATTACAAGAATATTCATGCTTGCCCTAATGATTGTCAACTATATTGGAAGACAAAGGCTGATGATGAATCATGCAGCACTTGTGGTGCTTCAAGATGGATACAAGTTGAAACAAATGGTGAAAATGAGGTGGAATCATCCAAGAAATAATCAAAGATTGCAGCCAAAATATTACATCATTTTTCCTTAATACCAAGACTTCAAAGATTATTCATGTCATCAAAAACATCTCCTTCAATGAGATGGCATAATGAAGAGCACACTAAAGATGGCATGATGAGACATCCTGTTGATTCTCATGTTTGGAAGACTTTTGACTATCTTTATCCTGATTTTTCTTCAAATAGTAGGAATGTGAGACTTGGTTTATCAACTGATGGTTTTAATCCATTTAGGACGATGAGTATCTCTCATAGTACATGGCCAATTATTCTAATACTTATAATCTACCACCATGGATGTATTTGAAGCAACCTTATTTTATCATGTCTTTCCTTATTCCTGGCCCTTTGGCTCCTGGTAATGATATTGGCATATACCTTCAACCTTTGATAGATGAGTTGAAGGAGTTGTGGGAAGTTGGGATTGAAACATATGACGCATCGAGAAAAGAGATATTCAAAATGCGTGCTGCATTATTGTGGACAATCAATGATTTTCCTGCATATGCAAACTTATCTGGCTAGAGTACCAAGGGGAAATATGCATGCCCTCATTGCAATAAGGACACATGGTCTCATTTCTTGACTTATGGTCAAAAGTTCTGTTATATGGGTCACCGCATATTTGTAGATCATGACCATCGATTTAGATCTGAGTATAGATCATTTGATGGTAAGTAGGATTATAGAAGTGCGTCTAAACCTTTATCTAGTTCTGATTGTTTGGCACAATTGCAAGGATTCACTTTTACATTTGGGAAGACTTGTCAGAATAAATAAAAAATGAAGCATGGTAAAGATGTGGATCCATCTTATAATTGAAAAAAATGAAGTATCTTCTTTGATTTGTCATATTGGGAGCGTAATTTATTACGTCACAATCTCGACGTGATGCATATTGAAAAGAATATTTGCGAAAGTTTGCTCAACACTATATTTAATGATAAAGATGGCTCGAAGGATAACTCGAATACTCGTTTAGATTTGCAAGCTCTTAACATAAAGCATGCTCTTCACTTTGTATCAGATGGCCATAAAACTATAAAGCCTGTTGCATGTTTCACATTGAAAGATCAAGAAAAAAGACTTTTTTACATATTCTTAAAAAGAATAAAATTCCCAGATGGTTATGCAGCAAACATCTCAAGATGTGTGCGTGTAAAGCAATGCAAGATATCTAAATTCAAAAGTCATGATTTTCATGTTGTCATGCAGCATATTCTTCCTCTGATAAGTACAAGGACTTTACCAAGAAATGTGAGCTCAATCTTAGTTTAACTAAGTAAGTTCTTTAGAGAACTATGCTTAAAAGTTCTTAATATGCATGATATTCAAAGGCTAGAAAGAAGAATTGCTCTCACACTTTGTCAGTTGGAGAAGATTTTTCCTCCATCTTTTTTTGATGCTATGGTACATTTAACCATTCATCTAGCAAGAGAGGCAAGTATTGGTGGGCCTATGCATTATCGATGGATGTATCCTATAGAAAGGTTAGTTGAATATATAGTTACACATGCATTCTATTAATTATATATACTAGTATAATCATTTTATGTGTTTTTTTATAGGTATCTCTCCAAATTAAAGTCATATGTTCGTACCAGAAGTCATCCTGAAGGTTCAATTGCTGAAGGTTATATTGTGGAAGAATGTTTAACCTTTTGTTCAAGATATCTAAGTAGTGGGAAGACCATGTTTAATAGGCCAATCCGTAATGATGATGCCACACTTGAGACAAATATGCTTGAAAGTTCATCTTTCTTTAAACAAGAAGGTCGTCCATTGGGCAAGTGTGAAGCTATTGTTCTAAATAAAATGGATCTAAAATAAGCACATAGATATGTGCTATTTAATTGTGAAGAAGTTACAACATATCTTGTGTAAGGTTTTATTATTCCATTTATTCCTACATATATTTGTCCAAGTCCTACTTAATACATTTGCTATGCAGGGAACATAAAAATATCATAAAATGTCAATAACGACATATATGTCCGAAAGAGTTAGAGCGCATTCACAATGAAAAGTTCACTACATGGTTTAAAGACCATGTAAGTGACCTTTGGAGTGCCGTTAAACAATTTATTGTAAACTATGTCATTGAGAGAGTAATGATTATATATATTTTCTTGTATTGTAATAGGTTCAAAAGTTACGAAGTTTAAATAATCAAAATGTCACTGAGTTAATTGCATGTTTGGCTCGTGGTCCAAGTGATATTGCTAGGAGATGCGATGGATACATAATAAATGGTTTCAGATTCCATATGAGAAGTCGTGAGATGCATAAGAAAACTCAAAACTGTGGGGTTGTTTTAACTGTAAAGACATCAAGCTTTTCAAGTGCCTCAGATAGAAACCCTATTGTAGGAGATGTAACATATTATGGTGTGTTGAAGAATATAATAGAACTCAACCATAATCAAGCTGGAAGGGCTGTATTATTCAAGTGTGATTGGGTTGATATTTTAAATCCAGAAAGAGGAGTGAAAAAAGATGAATTTGGCCACACTCTTGTGAACTTAAGAAGGATTTGCTATGGGGGTCAACAATTGTTAGATGAGCCCTTTGTTTTTGCTAATCAAGTTCAGCAAGTGTTCTACATAGAAGACCCTCTTGATGTGGATTGGCATTTTGTGAGAAGAATAGATCCTCATGACTTCTTTGATATGGAAACTATGTCAATAGAAGATGGCCTTGACAACAATATGCAAGAAAACGTCAGATTCGATGTACAAGAATTGAAGCAGATGTAGACTTAACTGTAGTACCTAATGAAGCTAATGACTTTGATGACCTTAGTTTGGTTAGGGTAGATATGGATGGGGAAATAGTTGACATGTTATTGACAAATGTACAAAAGCAAGTAATAGGCAATGCTGCTAAATATGTGATTGATGAATAGGATGACTAATAGATACTATAACTATTTGTATGATGTTTTCATTAGTGTTACAGTATAGGTCATTAAATTTTAAATTTCTATGTTTGCCTTTGTTTTATCTTTCTGTTCTTATTTATATTGTCATAGATAACACATTCTTTGTTTGCATTTAGTCTATAATGTTTGTCATGATTGGTAAGCTAAGATAATATGAAGCACAACAAGCATACATCCTCAGATTCAACAAGGGTCACAAGATCTAAGGCTTATCTCCAACTTCCAATAGAAATCCTTCCCATTCACCTCTCAAGAGATGACATTCATCCTCAATAAGGAGGACAAGATATACCTGTGAGGCCAATGGTACTGGAAGATCCATTAAACCCTGGAAGACATGCTATTGAGTCAAGCTCCTCACATCTTGGAGAGGTGATGCGGGACGGATGACGACCGGGCTAAGACGTACGACGGACTTGATGTGCGGCCAGCACTAACATGCTAAAGGCAAGCCAGGCGGCTGACCACCGTGGTGTTCTCCGGGTGGAGACGTCTCTCAACAGCACTCTAACTAGCCCGACGATCATCCCTTACGAGGGAAACGTGGGGATCGCAGCGGTTAAGGAACCACCGTCGTTTAGGGGTATCCAGTTCGGGCTCGGTGCTCGACCGGTGCCAAGGAACGGGCGCTCACAACTCACAATCACGGTGATTTGTAACGAACTATCGGCCCTAATCTCACAAACGCAGCATAATAGACCATATACTAAACCAGCAATGTGAGAGAGGAACGAGCGCGTACCTCCACGACTAGGCGTGGGGAAGAATTCCCAGCCGAATTCAAACAACCCCAATACACACAATCGTTAAAATTACAATTTCAGAAATATTCACCCACTCCACGAAGGGAGGTAAAGGGCTACAAACACCAATTTTGGGGTTGCTGGAACCCGGGTTGACGGGTCGCACTCGCAGGAGGTGAGGGAAGCGAGCCGGAGCCGATCGGGTAAGCCGGTTGGAAGCCGACTTGGTTCTGCCCGCGCTGGTCACCCTGCGCAGCGAACTTGCAAAGGCCGGTGCGCCAAGATCCGATGCCCGATCGGGGTGCCGTTTGTTGGAGAACGTCGATGACGGGACGTAGTTTGTCTACTCCGAAGAGCGTGATCAGATCTTTTCAGATCTGGGCGCAGCAGCGACTGAACTAAACTTCTAGTTTTGTGCACTCAGAACTGCACAGGAAGACAAATAATTATCAAAAAATTGGCTCCCGATGTCGGATCGAGGCGCCGTTTGTGGGAGCTCGTCGGTGACGTCCAGAGGAAGGCGCAGACCGAAGTGCTTGCACAGATATGGACGGGATGAGGTGGGGCATAATCTGGAAGTTGGCTCTGGTTCTGAGTTGGGTCTGCACAGATCAGCTCGCGCGATCCCACGAGAATCGTCGCCACGATCAGCACAAATCTTGGATCGAGACGAGATCGGCGGCAGCCCGAAGAGGACTCAAAATCCTACAATCACTTTGAAAGGTAGCTCCTGATGGCTTGAGATGAGATCTGGGGAAATTCATAATCAGTAAACTCCAGATCTGGAGAGCAGGCTCGGGGCAGATTTGCGCGCCATCACGAGAAGAAGTGTTGCCGAAGATCCAGAACTCCGATCGACGCGAAACCACCTCTGAAATCTTTCTGACTTGATGAAGTATCACTGGTAATTTTCATGGAACCAGATGATAAGAGGATGGGGGGATAGGGGGGGCGAGTCACACGCCCAAGATCAATCCCGTCACAGGATTGGGCTGGGAATCACACCCATGGGGGGGAAAGAGAATCAATCTCTTAACTCAAAATCCTTTCACAAAAAATTCATTAACCTCTTCACTAACATTATACAAGTGTTTAAATAGGTGTTTGGCAAGGGGAGGGGGCTGGGCACTTCAATGGAACAAGGGGGAGGGAGAGGGGTGCGCCCCTTTGACTAAGAGAGGGAGAGAGGGGGAGACAAGGGGACATGGACTCACCTACTTTCACCTACCTTTGAAATTCAAAGGGGAGGGGGGTAGGTGGCAGCCATTCTTTTGGACCAGCAGCCTTCTCCATATTCCCTTGTGGTAAATAAGGGAGGGAAGATAAGAAAACAAAAAAAACTAGCCTAATACATCCAAAGAAGGGGGGCCCCCTTCATGGGCCAAGAATGGGCCAAGTTTGGTCCAAGGCCACCCTTAAGCCCATTCAATCAAGCATGGCTTATGGTCTTGCCAATCTAGATGGCCCATGAAAGAACGAGGCCCAATTGGGCCTTAAGTGGTTTATGGATCCAACATGAAGCCTAATGGCCACTCCTCCTTAATGGATTCTAAAGGACCAAATGGCCTTTTACGAGCCTTACAATCAGCCCAAAATAAAAACCCAAATGAAAAGACATATCACAAGCCCAAATTTCATGCAAACAAAGGCTAAAAGTATCCAAACTCAAGCCAAGCTATCTCCATTTCAAAGGGAAGCCGATGTAGCCCGATTGGTGCTCCGCGTATGGTACCGTCGGTTCACCGGTTCGTGCTACTCGCTCGCTCTGGTGTCCGCACCAATTCTCCCAGGTGGGAGGAACTCGACCCCGTCGAGTAAGGGTCCTGGGGCTTGAACTCTCCGCATGTGATCAAAGCGTTGCTCATCGTGGGGCATCATTGCCAATGCACTAAGAAGTGTTGGTAGGCTCCATTCCTTGTGATGATCACCTGCTCATCCAGTATACAATCTATATGCGTGCGTTGAGGCTGGAAGAGGTGGACTCTCAGGTGGTATGTCACTCACAATAGGAGGAGAAAGCCCGAAACTCACTAGGGATCACCGCGGGTTCTGATATGCTACCAGATCAGAAATATTGAACGTCGAACTGACACCATAGTCGCCTGGTAGTTCAATAATGTACGCATTCGAACCCACTTGTCTCGTGACTCGGGAAGGGCGGGTATCGCGGGCCTAGAGTTGCTTTACGGCCCCAAAAGGAGACCGTTCAGGTATGACCCTGATCATGACGTACTCTCCCTTTTAAACTCACGGGTATGTAGCATGCATCAGCTAACTCCTTATACGTGCATGGCTGGCCTTTTATTGGGACACGACTTAATGCAAACCATATGCATGAAAGAAAACAAACTGTAGAAACAAACAGACACACACATGACCTTAGACATACATAGACATCAAACAAACAATGTAATCCAAAGTTGGAGACTCTTAGACATCTAACATGAACCTATTGACTTCTAAATAGGGGTTCAGAGGTTCAGGAGGATCACACTCAAGTGCACATTGCCCTGGGTACCCGGGTCGGCAGCATGCTCTTCTAAAAGCGCATCAAAATACTCCTTCTCAAGTTCGGGGTTTGCCTCATAGTGGACCTCCACTAGCTCCGGTGTGGCGTCGCGAACTGGAGTGTCCGAAATAGCCAATGATTCCCGAGTGGGACACTTGGCCGCAAAGTGGCCAATTCCACCACACCTATAGCACTGGTCACGTGGCCCTGTGCTAGAAGATGCTCCACCGGTCATTGGTCCCTTTCCCTTGTCTTCTCGTCGGGTCGGGGGTGGTGGGAGCTGAGGTCGGGCAGGCAATGTGGGCTGCTGGGGGTGTGGGGTGGGGGTTGGTGCCTGTGGGCGAGGGAGAGGGTCCCTTGGAGGGAGAGGCCGAGGCCTGAGAGCAAAGGGGTCCTGGCGAGGGGGTTCCGGAGGACGAACCACCGGAAATCGACTATAGGAACTAGGTGTGGTCCGAGAGTCGGACCCACGCTGAGGGATGGTTCCCGGTCGCTGGACAGGAGCAAAATCTGACTCAAACTGCTCTAATTCGAGAGCAACTTGATAGGTGGCCTCTAGGGTGGTCACATTGCGGCGAAAGAGTTCGTACTGATAGTGGGGCCACAGACCACGGCGGAAGCGGGAAATAGGCATCGTGCTCTCTTTCGAGATGTCACATCGTAAAAAATATTCATCAAACTCTGCGATGTACTCGGACACAGACCTATCACCTTGGGTGAGGTTCTGCAATCGATCAATGAGCCATTGACAGTACGAGGTGGGAAGATACTTAGTTCTAAGCTTATCCTTCATTTCATCCCAAGACTCAACCAGGGGCTCTCGACGCTGATAGAGCAAGCTCCCCACATTGCGCCAATAAGTTTGCGCTTGCCCTAACAACTTCATTTTTTTAAACCTGACTCTCCGGAGGTCCGTCATTTTGAACCACTCGAAGTACCGGTCCATGCCGGCCTCCCAATCGAGGTAGACCTTTTGGTCCAAAGACCCGTTGCAAGTGGGAGGGTCTGCTCGCACGGTCCTAAGGACTCTATCATCCTCCTCATCTCTTGGCTGATGAAAGCCATGACGGCGTCGGCCATTCCCCCCATACGCATTATCGGACCCATAGTCTTCTAGACCAAGGTCACGATGTTGTGGTTCAATGGCCTATTGCCAGGCATTTTGAGGAGCGGGTGGGGGCTGGTTTTGGGCCGCGGGAGTGGCCTGGACTTGGGCCATGGGAGCGGGTTGGACTTGGGCCACCGCGGGAGGAGGTGCGGGTGGGCCTTGAGCCGCTCCCGGGGGGTCCCCGTGTGACATTCTATCTAACCGTCTAACTAGATCTTGGACAGACCTGTCGGAGGTCTCCATGCATCCCTCCATGGCCCTAAGGCGACCATCCATATTATCGGAGAAATTCCGAAAGGTAGCCTCGGATTGGTCCAATAGAGCCATAATGGCCATCATTACCTCATGTAAGGAGTGGAAGTCTCCCGAGGGGGCATCCCGTGGGTTAGCCATAGATGCGGGGCGATGGTATTAGGTACCATGCCGGGTGGGCATGCAAAGACACGAAGGTTGGAATGCACTAACTAGGAACCTAGACTTAAACCAAGACTCGGTACGTGGCGGAGCTAATCGATCCGAAGATCACTCGCGCAAGTGTACGGCCTTCTCGATAGGCGTAGCCTAACGTTCGGACAACACCTTTTGATATACCTAGTAGAGGAATGCAAATACAACCTTAGACTTAGACGACCCTAGACTTAAACCTGACTCTGATACCAATTTGATGCGGGACGGATGACGACCGGGCTAAGACGTACGACGGACTTGATGTGCGGCCAGCACTAACTCGCTAAAGGCAAGCCGGGCAACTGACCACCGTGGTGTTCTCCTGGTGGAGACGTCTCTCAATAGCACTCTAACTAGCCCGACGATCGTCCCTTATGAGGGAAACGTGGGGATCGCAGCGGTTAAGGAACCACCGTTGCCTAGGGGTATCTAGTTCGGGCTCGGTGCTCGACCGGTGCCAAGGAATGGGCGCTCACAACTCACAATCACGGTGATTTGTAACGAACTATCGGCCCTAATCTCACAAACGCAGCATAATAGATCATATACTAAACCAGCAATGTGAGAGAGGAACGAGCGTGTACCTCCACGACTAGGCGTGGGGAAGAATTCTCGGCCGAATTTAAACAACCCCAATACACACAATCGTTAAAATTACAATTTCAGAAATATTCGCCCACTCCACGCAGGGAGATAAAGGGCTACAAATATCAATTTTGGGGTTGCTGGAACCCGGGATGACGGGCCGCACTCGCAGGAGGCGAGGGAAGTGAGCCAGAGTCGATCGGGTAAGCCGATTGGAAGCTGACTTGGTTCTGCCCGCGCTGGTCACCCTGCGCAGCGAACTTGCGAAGGCCGGTGTGCCAAGATCCGATGCCCGATCGGGGTGCCGTTTGTTGGAGAATGTCGGCGACAGGACGTAGTATGTCTACTCTGAAAGGCGTGATCAGATCTTTTCAGATCTGGGAGCAGCAGTGACTGAACTGAGCTTCTGGTTTTGTGCACTCAGAACTGCACAGGAAGATAAATAATTATCGAAAAATTGGCTCCCGATGTCGGATCGAGGCGCCGTTTGTGGGAGC
Source organism: Amorphophallus konjac (assembly GCA_022559845.1). NCBI lineage: Eukaryota > Viridiplantae > Streptophyta > Magnoliopsida > Alismatales > Araceae > Amorphophallus > Amorphophallus konjac. The sequence goes on from CM040123.1 coordinate 399,746,468, forward strand.
TCGTCGGTGACGTCCAGAGGAAGGCATAGACCGAAGTGCTTGCACAGATCTGGACGGGATGAGGTGGGGTAGACTCTGGAAGTCGGCTCTGGTTCTGAGTTGGGTCTGCACAGATCAGCTCGCGCGATCCCACGAGAATCGTTGCCACGATCAGCACAGATCTCGGATCGAGACGAGATCAGCGGCAGCGTGAAGAAGACTCAAAATCCTACAATCAATCTGAAAGACAGCTCTTGATGGCTTGAGAGGAGATTTGGGGAAATTCGTAATCAGTAAACTCCAGATCTAGACAGCAGGCTTGGGTAGATTTACGCGCCATCACGAGAAGAATTGCTGCCGGCGATCCAGAACTCCGATCGACGTGAAACCACCTCTGAAATCTTCCTGACTTGATGAAGTATCACTGGTAATTTTTGTGGAACCGGATAATAAGAGGATGGGGGGATAGGGGGGGCGAGTCACACGTCCAAGATCAATCCTGTCACAGGATTGGGCAGGGCATCACACCCATGGGGGGGAAAGAGAATCACTCTCTTAACTCAAAATCCTTTCACAAAAACTTCATTAACCTCTTCACTAACATTATACAAGTGTTTAAATAGGTGTTTGGCAAGGGGAGGGGGCTGGGCACTTCGATGGAACAAGGGGGAGGGAGAGGGGTGCGCCCCTTTGACTAAGAGAGGGGGAGACAAGGGGACATGGACTCACCTACTTTCATCTACCTTTGAAATTCAAAGGGGAGGGGGTAGGTGGCAGCCATTCTTTTGGATCATTAGCCTTCTCCATATTCCCTTGTGGTAAATAAGGGAGGGGAGAAAAGAAAACAAAAAAAACTAGCCTAATACATCCAAAGAAGGGGGCACCCCCTTCATGGGCCAAGAATGGGCCAAGTTTGGTCCAAGGCCACCCTTAAGCCCATTCAATCAAGCATGGCTTATGGTCTTGCCAATCTAGATGGCCCATGAAAGAAGGAGGTCCAATTGGGCCTTAAGTGACTTATGGATCCAACATGAAGCCTAATGGCCACTCCTCCTTAATGGATTCTAAAGGACTTTAAACCAAATGGCCTTTTAAGAGCCCTTACAATCAGCCCAAAATGAAAACCCAAATGAAAAGAGATATTACAAGCCCAAATTTCATGCAAACAAAGGCTAAAAGTATCCAAACTCAAGCCAAACTATCTTCATTTCAAAGGGAAGCCGATGTAGCCCGATTGGTGCTCCGCGTATGGTACCGTCGGTTCGCCGGTTCGTGCTACTCGCTCGCTCTGGTGTCCGCACCAAGAGGACTCCTCTAATGCGAAAAAAAAAGTTGTATAAATAATGACTCTAATCTCATAAATATTTAATGGTGTTAAAATTTATATTATTGACATGGTAAATTCTCTTTCTTTTCATATCTTTATTAGGTGTCATAAGTGATCGCCGGACACGTGGTCCAACACATTGCAAGGATATTTGGACTTTGGGTTAATATGGAAAAATTCATATCAAGACTAATGAGTATGGGCAACAGATAAATGAGCATACCTCTAAATTGTCAAACTTTCTTGGCACACTTATAAGGCGATATGGTTTATTAAATGGCACGGATTGGAGACATGTGGACAAGACAATTAAAGATGATATCTGGGAGGATGTTAAGGTAAGAAGAACTAATTGATATTTTCAATTTTCTTATTTTTTCAATTCACATAGAAGAGAACATTGTCATGCAGAGCCGCTTTGACTTTGATGGTGATTGTAAGGATTGGGTTTTAAAGTCAATTGTAAAGAAAAGAAGAGCTTGGAAGATAACAATTAAGTCAAACTATTATAATCGCTTTGAGAATGATGAGGATAGAGTGAGAGCTTGTCAAGATAGTAGGATTGATTTAGATCAATTAAAGGAAGCTCTTGATTTTTAGAATTCAGAGAAAGGACAGGTATCTACTATAATATTTTTCATAATTATACGAGTTATTGCTAATCTATTCACTTTTTCAAATCAGGCCATCAGTATAAAGAATAAGGTAAACCGTGCACAACAAAAAATTTCGCACACCTCAGCTACCAGAAGTTTTGCTAGGATAAGAGAGCTAGAGGTATGCACTTTATACTTGTGACTATTTATTACATTTTATCCGCGAACCAAAATCATTTGCTGAACTAAGCCAATAAATGATGCTAATGTGAATATGATTAGTGGCTACCAAACACATACTATTTAGTAATTGGTTTAGCGATGATCTATTTTACTATTGAATATTTTTATTAGAGAAAGAAAATGCCAAATGGTGAAGATCCTCCTAGAGCTCATATATTCATGATAACACATATACGTAAGAATGGGAATCCTGCAGACGAGGCATCTGCTGAAATAATTGTAAGTGTCTTTTTAAATATTTTATTTGTTTTGATTTATTTAAGTTTGTGTGCAACTAATTTATTATTTTAAATACTCATTTATTTTCTTTAATCTTATAAGTCATGACTTTTATAAGAATTATACTCTGAACAACCTGGGGGATCTAATGGAGAAAGTCTCAAGGAGTAATGTATTTTCTAAGTCATGGGAGCGGATGGACGTAGTTGGGTTAGGACAATTGGGATGGGCCCTACACCATCAAAGGTGTTTGGTGATAAAACCAATCATGTTACAACTAGAGAGAGAGTTTCTACTAATACAAAGGAAGTACAGAAAGTGCGAGAAGAGATGAAAGTACTACAAACTGCAGTAGAGTCCCTTGGATGTTATTTGATGGGAGTACTACAAAATGGTGGAGAGAGTACAAGCAACATCAATATTAATGACATGCTAGGTGCTTTGAATTTCCCAATGACTAATATGCAGGTAATTTGAAAATATATTTTTGAATGTAATATATTAATAGGAACACAGCTCACTTCTTTTATGTTGATTTAATAGAATTCAAATGCCACCACGAATATATATGATATTCGATCTCCACATGAGCATTCATCCTCTCAAGCAGGCAACATAGAACAAAATCAAGACGTAAAATACATATCTATAGAAAATTGCTTACTTGTATTATAGTTGCCAACATTCTCAAGAATTTGAAATAAGAATTCTTGGATAAATGTTTATTAACATTATTTAATCTAAATTTCAGAAACCCTCTTTGTTAATAAGTAGAGGAAAGGGTCCTCAAACATATAATCAGAATGTAAGTTAACAATAGTTTAGATCATTGTTTTATTACATTTCTAATTTTTGAATTTTTATATTTGGAATATGTTCATTTCATTTTTTTAACTAAGATTCTTTTATAGAATGTTGAAGATGTCTTTTTAAAGAGTTGGACTGAACTTGATATTGTGGTAGTTTCTGAGATCGTTGTTAGTAAAGATTCAGAAAAGAAAATTGGAGGAGTGGAGCTAGGAGATTTTTTTTGTGAAGTGTCTATTGAAATACCTATGCAACCATCATCACCACTTATTCGCCCATACAATGATGTCAGAACAATTGAGATGCCACCGGCAAAACAATAGCATGGCTAAGGACACATGTAATGACTTTCATCTCTTTTACATTTCTACATTAATTTCAGGAATGAAGTTAAACTCTTTTAATTTGAGTTATTACTTTTTATTTGTCATTTTCTTTACAGGTTGAAAGGAAAAGAACTTGAAGATGATGATAACATGAGTTTTTTTATTAGGTTGCACATTTTGATCACTTCATGTTATAGATGGATGAGAGAGAGAATTTTTAAATCTTACTATAGAGATATAACATTATTTTTAATATCTAGATTGTCATATGAAAAGTTGTGAACTAATCTTTTATTATTGGTTGTGTATGTAGATATATCAACATATCTTTTATTTCTGCATCCATATAGTTCAAATATCCCTCTGACAAAAAAGTTGTGAAATTGGCTACTTTTGTGCGTTGATAAGCGGGCACTCCTAAATATTGATTTCTAACATTCTTTTTGCTTGGCATATATGCATCATTGGGTTAATTTGTGCGGGATCAAGTTGATGGGCTCCAACTTGCAGCCTTACCTCAGATAATACTAAAATTTCCCATGAAACCTTAAAACAAAGGAACTAAAAAAATGGATTTTTGAATTGGACTGCTCCTTGCTGGTTCAGGCTTGGGACCCTATTTTTTAGGTTAAATTTTGCTATTCTCTTATTCAAGGTGTCATTTAAGGATTCTACTATATAAATTGATATAAAATGATAACTAGATTAATGTGCTTCTCAATATTTGTGAAATTGGCTACTTATGTGAGTTGAGAAGGTTACCATAAAGTACATGATATATTTTCTAATTTTATCCGATGTATTTGAAGTTTTCTCGGAAGTCTCCAGCTAATCTTCAGAATTTGACACAAATTGTAAAAGGGTTGGAGGGCTGAGGTAATTTGAGTTATTACTTTTTATTTGTCATTTTTTTGCAGGTTGAAAGGAAAAGAACTTGAAGACAATGATATTAGGAGCAAATTTTTTTATATTATGTTGCACATTTTGATCACTTCATGTTATGGATGGATGAAAGACAATACAAGTTATTATATTGGTATTTTACATGTTATTTGATGACTGCAAATATAATGTTATTACCGAGCTAATCGTCATTTGGTTTCATTACAGAAAATGCCCTTTTTGTCCCTATTTCTTGTTATAATGGATAACCCAATTTCAGCCATGATCATGTTGGACGAATTTATAAGTTATGTTACCCCTTCCAGCATGAAGACAAAAACATTAAAATCATTACCATCTCACAGGGGGTGGCTTGGTTGGAAGGACACCAGTTCACAGCTAAAGACCATGTTCTCCACATCCCGCAGGAGGTTCACATGGATTGCCATGGATATCATCCTGCCCTGGCATGGCAGAGGTCCACGGGATCTTGAAAGCTTGTCCTTGTGCAGGTGAGTGATGTCGGTATGGCTAGGCTAGGGATCTCCTAGTTAGGTGCAAGACAATACAAACCTCACCCTCCCCCCCACCCCCCAAACGAAAAAAAGCAGACCAAAATACCACAAGTAGGTTGTTTTTCTTCATGGGTGCATACAGGTCTCAAGATTTCAAGAGGGAGAGGAAGATATGAGTGGGAGATCGTATTGCCTCTTAGAAGGGCAAGCTGCTCTCAGTTGGGGGCACATGGGTACTATCTAAAACAATACTTCCAAATATTGCTATATATATATTATTTCTGACCATTTTCAAGACACCTAAAATTCTTTGTTGTAAGATTGAGTCCTATAGAGCGTCTTTTTTCTGAAAAGGCAAGGGACTGGAAGATAAAGAAGTGCATCCCATTGCTTGAAAGATGATGTAAGGAAGAAGGTGGAGCTCGTTTTTTACTTATTTTACACCTACCTTCTTGCTTGGTTACACTAGGATTCAGCATCTCAAGTTGACTTGTATTTTATTAGTGGGAACACTGATTGGTATGTAGTTAGTTAGCTGACAGAATTATTTTCTTCTAGTATCCTCTTGATTTTTTGTCTTTTACTTAACTACAGGTGACAATTGAGGACCACCCACATTTGCCTGGAAAACATGCATATGTACATCCCTGTCGACATGGAGCTGTAATGAAAAAGATCATTGTCGTTTTAATGTCACGTGGAGTTGAACCAGAAGTGGACAAGTAAATATCCTTATTTTGGGCTTTAGTAAAAAGTTATTTCTTCTTTATACTATTCCAGATTCAGACTAGTCTCACGTCTCTGTTCACCTTATTTTCACAGTAATTTTTTTTCCATCAGTACAATGGGTATCTCATGCCATTATTATTTGGTCCTGTAATCCGTACTGCCATGTAATCCCTCTTGGTCCTGCAAGTACCTTTTTTATATTTTTGAAATTTGTTGCTTCGGTAATTCCCACAATTGAACAGGACTACACGATGGACTTTGATATTGGGAGCTCCGGCCACTGATCATAGATAAATATGAACAATCTGGTATTTTCTTTGTTTGTTGGAATATTATCTAAAAAAATGTGTACACAGTTGATCAGCTTTGTTCTTTGTTCTATGTCAAATATTTGTCTAAAGGCAGTCTATTTTGTCATTCAATGGGCTTTGGTTATAACTAATTGATTTGTCTTAGTCTTGGATGTACAGCTTATTTGTTATTTTAATAAAATTGGTGATACAACCCACCTTCTCAAAGAAAAGAAAATAAGCAGTATTCAGGGATCTTATCATCATCCATGGTAATGGTACCTAGATTATCCATTTTGGTCAAAAAATGAAGATCAAAATTCTTGCACGTGTAACAGTCAGGATTATGGTATTATTCTAGTGGTACTTTTTTTGGGTAAAGAGTACCACATATTTCTAAATAATGCTTAAATTGCACTTATATGGTTGCTTATGAAAATGCCACTATAATATCTTTAGTAACCATGCATTACTCTAATAGATATTATATTGTAAACTCTTATGCAGCACCATCAGGGAAGACAGTTCAAAGTGTGTTTAGGGCGGAATGTTGCCAATCTGATAAGCAATTAGACAAAAGATATCATAGGGACTATTGTTTCCCTAATACACACAAAAGGCAACCCTCATATGGAAGGAAGCTAGCATGGTTAGGAATGCGATCTATGTGCATGCGCATCTGGGCAACACACCAAAATGGTGTTGGGAGCCGAACAAGTGTCCATTGCAATGGTCTGTTCTAGACTCTCAATACTAGGGATGATATCGAAAACAACTTTGCATTTCAGCTTAAGCTTATTTACTGCAATTCTTTTGTTCTTGCTTGATTCATGTTCTATATACTTTCTCTGTCTTTTATATTCCTGCAGGCTATTCTAACATAAATTTAAAATTTTGTTGTCTCCTCTAATGTAAAGTTTTATTGCAGTTGTACCTCCTTTCACATCTCTTGACATTGCTTCTTGGTGGCCTCATTTTTCAGCTTCTGCATGCGCCAGTGCCATCTCATCCATTGAAAAGATTGATTTTCACAAGCTTCAAAATGGAAGGTATTCAAATCCTTGTGCCATTCACTGGTATACTAATCATCTTTTTTGTAACAAGATATCACCTCATGGTGGTGGGAGTGGTACTGTATGATATATGGATCTTTGGTACTCTGGAGGTCAAACTTTTGAACTGTGACTGGTCAAAGTCATGCTTACCATATCAATTTGAGATCCCTCCAAATAAACAGGAAATGTGGAAAGTAAATTGTTGTTTTTTTTGCACGTTAGGAACATGCTTTATATTTGATCTTGAATTTTGATCTTATTAAAAAAATCAACTTAATCTCAATACACATTGAGTTCAGGTAGTAGCATTGTTTCCTTTGTGTAATTGTTCTAGCCGTCAAAATTATCTACGAGCATTAAAGAATTTGAACATCTTATTTCTTTCAAATGACTTCAAAAGATTTGTTCATTTTTAGACATACTAAATATCGGGATTAATGTCGGATTACTTGGGAGGGCAACATACATATATTTATGAAATTTTTTGTCTTTTCTTTTTTTTGTGTGGGGGGGGGGGGGGGGGAGGAGGGGTGGGGGGGTTGGTTCATGCATCATAATAAAGTATGCTTTCCTGGATTATTAATTTGCAATGGCTTCAATAATTATGGGAACATGTGTACGTTATACGATTATCTGATCCCTGTTTTGGTCCTCTTAAAGTAGGGCAAAGGATTTCATAATAAAAAGTTGGAATCAAATTTTGATCCTGATCCTTGTTCTTCTTGGCCTAGAAAAATTGGCAGATCCACAGGCAGGTGCATGGCTACCATTTTTGAAATATTGTTTAGCATAGAAAATCATTTTGTATAAATTCATGGTCGAAAGTGGTGGATCTGAGAGCTCTCCTTAATGTAGTCCGATGTACTTGTGTACACCCAATACAATCTCTATATACAAAGGAGTCACCTAACTATTCATTTGTATTTGTTGCATCATGAGACATTCCTATATGATTAGATGCTGCATCATGGGGATTTTCCCACATAATGTAATTATTGGGAAAGTTTTGGATGAAGTATGAAAAATAGGGGATGGTTACACATCTGATTTTTTTTTTGTGCTTCTACGCAAATACTATTTTCCAGAAAATGTAGAGCTTGAACAACTATTCATTTTTCTGCTTTGCTCTAAGAACTTTTCTTTCAATCTTAAGCATGTATGAGATTACATTGTTAATGTAAAATTGAAGGTATGGACCAGCTCAACAGTCAGATAAGCAAAATGATTGATGGGCTAATGCTTTAGGGGGATGATGATCTATGATTACAGTCTAACATCTATTTCTGTAGTGATATACGGGGTATTGTTGTTTCTGGCGTTGAAGGGGAACCTGTCAACCTCACTGAGCTTGTGACACAAGCAATAGCTGCTGCTTTTGCTTCATGGTTGTTGGACAGAAAGAAGCCTGGTGAATCAAGATACTTAAGAGTATCTGTTGGCCATGATTCACATATTTCTGCACAGATATTGCAGATACATGTATATTTATTTTTCATTACAATATTCATATAAAGTCATTTGAAGTTCTCAAAATATTTTTAAAAAAGTGCTAAGGTATGGTTTGATTTTCTGTGGAGCCTCATTAATTAAAAAATTGTCTACTTGCATGTCATCTGCAGTTGTCTTTTCATTTCATTTGTTGATTCATGTAATAGTTATTTGTTAAGTGCACCCCCCTTCTTAGGTCAATGCTTGATATATTTGTCTGAAATGAAAGTCATACGTGTTTTATTTTTCTGTATTTACAATACACTGCTGATGTCCACTGAGCTGGGTCCTTATATTGAGAGCTCCATGCTCTACAATTAGTGTGATTGTATTCTTGGAGGCCATTTGTAAAAATATAGAAGAGAAAAAAGATACAGAAAAATATTAGACCAACATTCAGGGGTCGTTGTCTCATAGTGAATCTACTAATTAAACAAAGGATACTCATATTATCGTGATTTAACCAATACAACTCCTAAGTTGAAGATTGAAACCTTCAGGTTGGCTGGATTCTCAAATTGTTGTAGAATAAAAGAGTTTGGTGTCTTCTGATCTTGATTATGGTTCATTGGCTTTTACCATGTTCATGTTTCTTGTCGTATGTCATGATCTTTTGTGCATTCTGATTTCTTGGTTTGCATTCTATTTTTTTGTTTGTTATATTCTGGTTTTGGTTGTTTGATTGTCTACTTTCTATGTTAAGCATTTTTGTATGCCTTTATGATATTAGTGGTTCTAAATCCATATTGACTTTTGAATTGTGTAAGCTGATGGCATTGTTTGGGTCATTCCTTGCTATGGATGTTAGAAATTTAGACACCTGTCTCATCTATTAAATGGTTTGCCTAGGCAATATGGGCTCCTAAGCATTGGTGATACCAATATTTGATCAGGGCTGGTCAGAGTAGAGGTTACCAAGAGGTTGAACTTTCAAGGTTATTGCTATTGTCATTAGTTGTTTTATGTCTTCATGATGACCTTCAAAGTTTTAAATACTCATTTCATCCATGTGCATTTGCACAATGCAAACTGCCTAGTTTTAGAGATTGCATTGTTTTCTTCTTTTGACCATGGAGTTTTAAATGATCGTTCAATTAGGTGTGTTTTTTAATCATATGCTATGCTTGCACACCTTCCCATTTATAACAAAGGTGGCATGTCTTCTAGATGTTGCAGTACTTCTCAGCACTGCCACACTTGGTGTCATGGGACAGCAAGACATTTTTGTTGGTGGAATAGAGTGAGTCATATGGAGTATTGCTCTTCTACATTTTTGTGTTTGTTTCTTAATTTAAAATCAAAAAATATTTGTCCATTACATTCCAGGGCTCTTGAATGCATGTGTGCTTCAGGTAGCCTATTGTGGTGTCTTTTACCATTTGAAGACTTAATTGAAGTTAACAAAAGCACTAACATTTTTTAAGAGTTGTCAAAGTGTGGTGAATTTTGCTTTTATTGGTTTTACTCAGTTTTCCACCTGAATTGAAGATTTTCTTGACATTTCTGAATCAATTTAAAAAGGTAGTTGGCTTAGAAGGGTATTTCTAAATCAATTTAAAAGAAGATTAGCTAAGCAGTCTTCCTTCTATTTCCAAAAGGTTTGCTGCTGCACTAGGAGAATTGGTTAAGGGAATGGTTGGCTTTGGATATTCCTCAGTTTATGTCCTAAAAGTTGCGCGCAGTCACCATTACTGTGAGATACTCTTTACTTCGCCAGCAGTTTGGTCCTCCCGAACATCCTGAAGTCTGCATATTGGATTACCAGTCTCAGCAGCACAAGCTTATGCCTATGCTGGTATCCACATATGCTTTCCACTTTGCGACTCTTTACATGGTTGAGAAATATACTGAAATGAAGAAAACCCATGATGAATATAATATGCATGATTATGTTCTTGGTGTGAATATAATTGTTTTTAACTACTGAAGATGATTCATTTTTTGGTACTGTCTAGGAATATCTGGATGAAATATTGCTATTAACTAGGACTGCACCAATTGTACTGATCTTCTCACTTTTATGATTTATACTTTCTTGCATCCTTTTGCCATCCTGGTAGTTCAAGCTTTTTCTTTCTTATATGTATGCATTCATCATACCTTGGGAAAATAAAATTGACTTCTACAAGGTGCCATTTGATAGGAAACATTATTTTTGGTTGTAAAAAGTAAAACAACGTATTCTTTTTTATTCTTTTGACTTTCAGATTAGCAGTCGTGGTTGACAACCTCATAAATTCTTGATATATTTAAATTTGTAGGACATGAGTGTTTGAGAAACATTGACGAGGATTGAAAAAGAATTGAAATTAAGTAAGCACAAAGATTGGTACAAGATACTGGGCATCTCAAGGACTGCCTCCATCGTCAAAATTAAACGTTCTTACAAGAAGCTTGCTCTGCAGTGGCATCCAAACAAGAATGTAGATTGCAATGCATTAGTAGAGAAGAACGCAAGTGCCATGGTCGCATGTCAAACCATCCAGTCAATTGAATTCCCTTACTATTTATCCACTAGTAAGAAAATGTTTGTACCTAAAGAGCACCAAGGGGAAACTATTTTTTATATTTTAGTCACAAGAGTGAAAAATTGAGCCCCCACGGTCTGAGTTGTATTTCAAAGTCATGAATGTTATGTCTTTTGTAATTGGGATATTTTCGTAATTTTAGTTTATAATATAGCTCTTTTAAGACATTGCTTTTATCAATGAGTATCATTTCTTATTTATATTTATGTTAAAAGGCATACAATTGAAATACACTTGTGTTGTATAATGGTGAGTGTTTGTGTATGCCAATGAATTAAAAAGAATATGATATGTGTATTGATTGCATGTTGGGAATGTTGACCTTAATTTTTACATTTTGGATAGATATTTTGGTGCAATATTTAGAAACTGGAGCCCCTACACTAGAGCCCCTACACATTAGTCGTTTGGGGCACTTTGGGGAATAAAATGCCCCTAAAACATATTATTTCAAGTGATTATTTTAGGGTGATTTTAAGATGACTATCCTTAAAATATGTTATTTGGGACAGTTTGAATGAGAAATTACCTCGAAAACATGCTCATTAGAGGCATTTGGTCATCTAAATTGCCCCTATTAGAATATCTAGGGGTGATTTTTTAGTGCCTCTAATGACAACATTAGAGGCATTTTTCAAAAAGTGCCCTAAAAATCTTTAGGGACCAAGGTAATAGGGGCATATTTTAAATTGCCCCTAAAACTAATCAAACCACCCCTAAAAGTTTTCAGGGCATTTATCTCCATTTTTTGGGATAGTTTTGAAATTCCCCTGAAGGTCTATTTTCTTGTAGTGTCCAGAGCAATGAGAGCTCTAGGGAAGATGCTACGTGGCCTATACAGCAGTAAGTCGAGGAACCTCCCCCATGAAGGAAATCCTAAGACCAAAACTTGGGCAGATAAACATCCCCAACGATCACTTTCTCCCGAGCACCGAGCACCCTCACTACTCGGGAGTGGGGGGCTAGTAAGAAGGGGAGAATCTCCCCAGGCCCACTAATATATATATAGCCCAACAAAGACGGGCACATAATCTAGGTCTGTGCTCTGCGTACTTAACTGCCCCACGATCCACATGGTATATAATATGGGAGCTATGATCACAATAATGGTGAAGTAATGGACATCAAGGGGTGACGTACGTCCTCTCGCCTTCTGTTAAACAGAAGGTCGAGCATCCCACGATCTCGTACAACTGTTCCTCCGTTAATCCTAGATATGCAGGTGATGAAAACGTGCTCGAGGAGGATCCTGTAAGAAGTGCCCTGGCCAAATGTCCAAGGGATAAACATTCTAAGCCTCAAGCACCCTATGCTCACTACAACCTTTGCTCTACTTATTCTTCCAAACACTTCTCTCCCACTCCGAGCACTCCTCACTCGCTCCGAATACTCGTATAACTTAGGCATTGGAGGTTTGTCCTATGGGATCACATCCAGTACTCGGTATGACGTCTTTCCTTTGCTCGTAGGTGTTCCTCTCGGAAGGTTTCTCCATTTTCCGAACAAACAAATTCCAGTGGTATCACACGGTTCGAAGGATCACTTTTCGACTTCTACACATTGCATATATGATAATTTGGTGAATATAATAAAAGCTAATACTATTCTACTTCCAGGTTATTACCTGAAAAGCCGAAAATGTGAATGGGTTTTCAGGACAAAAGATCCCATTTTCATCTAGCCATCTCTCTGGTCGGAAATCCCCGGCATCGTCACTCCATATGTACCTCATTCTACCCATGCAGTATGGCTGGCAAAGAATCCTCTCTCCCTTTCTTATGTGAAATCCATCGGGCAGTGTATCATCTGCGAAACAAACCTTTGCATCCTGCAAATCATGTCCAGTGAAGCCAGGGACAGAATAAGGCACAAGAAGAAAAAAACCATGGAAAGATATATGGTGCTTTAAACAGGGAGGACATCTGTATGTATTTCTGACCATGGGAATAGCAGGATAAAGCCTCGGGGTCTCAGTTATAGCCGCATGGAGGTACTGCATCTTCTCCAATGCTGCTTCAGTTATGTTTGCCGCGAACTCTTGGTAGGTTGGATTCTCACCAACTCTCACTGCTTGTTTGACTTCTTGAGCAATTTTTTCTTGTACGGGAGGATATTTGCAGAGCATGTAGAAGAACCATGACATAGCCCCTCCTGTGCTATCTTTGCCCGCAACTACAAAGTTCAGGGTTATGTCCCTCAGGTACTGATGGTTCAAGCCCTTGGGGTCCTTGTCACTCTCTCGTAGAAACCTCGATAAGATATCTTCCTTGTCCATCTGCAGGGAGGAGCAGTCAAGAGGTGGTCATGGGACCCTTTGAACATCTGAACCGCATACTATTCCTGTACTTAGATCAGATTCGGTGGCCTGGTTTGACATCTTGGCGATTTTGGAGTGGATCACTCTGTAGACATAGTCGTCGATCACTCTGATGTTGTCCCTAAGGGCCGCTTCCATCCCGAAGTTGAAGAATTTCATGAACTTCCAGAAAGGGTTGATAAAACGCCAGTTGATCTGAGTACTCGCGTCGTCAAGAGCCTTCATAAATCTGCTGCGTTCCTCAACTGAAACCTTGCAGACAAGTTCAACTCTGTTCCGGACGCAAGTTCGAATATGGAATCCATGGATGATTTCGAAAACCAGTCCTTCGTACCCATATGCATGGAAGTCAAAGGTTGTCAGGACCCATCCACAAATTAAATAGATTCTCAGATGGTTAATTAGCTAGATTTCTTGAGCCCGTACGGAGACCACAAACAGAACCATGGAGGACAAGGGAGCTCACAGCGACCTGGTGGAGAACTCGTAGCTCGCCAGCTTCCTCTGGTGGTGCCACTTGCTCCCATCCACGGCGAAGATTCCATCCCCGAGCAGGTCCTTCATGACCTCAGAGTTGAACTCCCCCTGTAGGTGGTACGTACCTCCAACTATTAGGTTTCTCGGGCAAATGGTAAAAACAAATAACAACACCAAGTTCTTGGGGTGGTGGCCGGGAGCCATTTTTTGTCTCCTTAATTATTTGTTCCTACGTACCTTAAAACAGTGTAAAATTATATATATATATATATATATATATATATAATTATTTTATTTTATAGTATTTTCTTATTGTTTGTTGGATTATAAAATACTGTGATAAGAAATTTCTGGTCTCGATCCACATGGTATTAGAATCTTCTTAATTATTTTGATTCACAGATCATATATATCCACCAGAAACTAAAACTGAAGATAGAATGACTTAAAATTACAACCAGCTAACAAACTAATTAATAGCGCATCTTATTTTACATACATCTTATTCTATTTCATCATAAAACACTGTGTAAAACTAGGTCTAATTGTTTGGTTACATGTATAGTATTTTTGGGTACGTTGGTTTATAAAACTTTCTTACCGGAAATTACAACAAACCAACAAAATACCTTATTTTATTTTAGGATCACCTAAACAAAAACACTATACCATACTGGTTTTATCATAACAATACACTGAGTTTAAAGCTGAATAATTACATTGAAATAAACAACACCATATTCTAAAACAGCATGGCAATTCTAAAATCAGTAGATTACATGCATCTTTTTATTGCGAAACAAAGTAACTAACAGCACCTAAAAGGGGTGCTTTCTTTTGGGTGTTGGGGAGAGGGGAGTTTTGGGTCTGGGTGTCTCACCTTGCCGTAGTTGGGGAAGTTGGTGCGGAGGATGTACTCAACGACGGCTGGATCGTTGGTGATAACATCGCTGCGGAAAGGCCCGCCGAGGATCCGGAAAGACTTGTGACGGCGGGGGAGCTCGGTTTGGTAGTCGTAGAGCCGGCGGAAATAAAAGATTTGGTGGAGGAAGGTACCCACGATCGGGTGGTACCGCGGCGTCTTGCCGCCACTGATCACCTGCCGCGCGGCGGTGAAGAGGAGGAGGGCGGACGATGGCCGCCGGGAGCAGCAGCTGCAGGGGAGAAAGCATGAGGAACGCCATGGACATTGGACTGATGAGAAATGGAGGAGCGGGCGCGCATTTAATCGATAGAAGACTGTGCAGTGTGCCCCCCCCGCCACGGTCACCACCAAATTAACGTCAGTTTAAATAAATAGCCGCACTACTGCCTCCCCCGACCCTTTCGTTTCGTGCATGCAAACTCGCCATCTACAACGACTGAAAGCGAGCAGGCGATCGAGGACCAATAAGCATCGTAGGGATGCGGGAGCTGTGAGTACGAAAAGTAGCCGAGGGCCTTTTCTTCCACGTCTCCCGTCTCATTCCCATCGCTTCTGCCACACTATTATGTACTTCCTTTCCCTAGCTAGGTATTTTCAAGTGTGTGCAAGACCTGCCGCCTGCGTACGTACGTACGTACGTATAGCAGATTAGTCTCTGAGGGCCGGGGCTTGCACTTGCACAAGCTCGATCAGGGGAACCCGGCCCCCCGTCGTCTCCTTCCATGCAGCACCAATTACTGAAGGCTTCTAATAATTAACCTCGCGTGGGCGGCTAACTAGAAGACGAATATGGTACTCCTACGTACACGATTGATATTTATCCTTGTATATAAGGAGCAGAATTAATTCTTTGGCAGCTGGCCACCCTCATTACAACATTCACACGTGAATTTTCAAAAATATTAATTTCTGCACGATTCTTAAGATATGATTCTTAATTTCTTTTTTTTGATTCTTAAGATATGTTATTCACTAGCAAGTCAATCAGAAGGGGACGTCGTTTAACTTGTCCTCTCTTCTTCAGAGTCGTGACTAGCGGGGATACATAATATATACCTCTCTAGCTAGTTAAACTAAAGATGAACAATCCAATATATATCTAACAATGATGATATCGCCTCGGTCCAATTTAAGATTTCGCTTCTAAAAGGGACATTTTTAAAAGGATCTTTTTGTAAAATTAAATAACCTTCATTTGCAGAATTCTCTCTTTTATTTTCACATTATTTTTAATATTCTTCTCACATCAATATGTAGTGTTAAAAAATTAAGGATTTTTTTTTGCATCAAAACTATTATTAGACACGAATTTGTAAAAAAAAAAATCACTCGAGTACATATATCGCTACGTAAATCTTAATTATGCAAAAATGTTATCATAGTTAACTTCCGTCGACGAAATAACGAATATAAAAAAAATATGCAAATATTCCCATTATATGGTGTTAAACGACCAATATACCCTCGGTTAACTCTGTGTATAAATTAGAGAGAGAGAGAGAGAGAGAGAGAGAGAGTGTAATGTCCCGGATCTTTCGGATCCTTCGTTATGGGTCCCGGATCTGGTTTGTCAGGGTGTTCGACCCTGTTGTGTCCGAAATTTTGTTTCGGACATCTTTCGTGTTCGGATCGGCGCGATCCGGAGTCGTTTCGGAGGCCCGGAATGTGTCTGCGGCTTTTCCATGCGCATTTTCCGATTTCCGCGTACGGGTTTCGGCGAGTTCCTTCGGAACCCTGTAGCGGGTGAACCGGTTCGTTCACCAGCCCGCGAGTGGTACCGTTGCGATCAGCGCGTCGAGACGGTCGAGGAGGTGCACTTTTCTATTTTTCGGTATTTATGGCATTTTTCGGATTTTCTATATATATCAATTCTTTTTCTTTTCCTTTTACCTTTTTCTTTTCTTCTTCTCCCTCCTTCCTTCAACCGTGAGAGCTCCCCCTTCCCCGCGGCCGATCTTCTTCTCCCCGAGCGACCGAGACGCGGCCCCTCTCACTCCGGCAACGGCGTGGCAGCGACGGCGGCGGCAAGGCGGTCCCGGTGGCGTGCTTTTCGCGGCGGGAGGCGGGGCGTTCGTGGGAGTAAAAGCTCATCTTTGATTTCGGCGGTGATTCGGTGGATTTCGAGCTTCCTTGAGGTAGGGGGACGAATCCTTACCCTCTTTCTAGCATTCCCCGTGATTTCTAGGCCGTGGAGAGGCCGAGAGGGGCTAGATTCATGCCGGGAGGGTTATTTCCATGTTTGGGGTTTGAGCGCCGGATCCGTCGATTCGTGAGGTTTTTGATCGATTTGGGGGCTCTAGATGCATGCTAGGTCGTTGTGGGGTGATTCCCCATTGTTTTCCCTTCACCAAAGGGGGTGAATGGGCGTGGTTTTGTGATTTCCGGCCGTAGTTCGCGAACCGGGCTCGGCCCGATGTCGCGCTATAGTCCAGTGGCGCGTTCTTGATGAACGCGCTGTGTCGTCCGAGCGTGTCCGTCTGAGAAGACGAACAGTAAGGCGGTGGGGAACGCGCCTGGTTCGGGTAGCGCGATGTCCAGATCGCGCTACCCAAAACTAGCGCGTTCAGGTGTGAACGCGCTGGCTTTGGGCGGCGCGACATGGAAGATCGCGCTAGCCTTAGCTAGCGCGTTCTTCGGTGTCGCGCTAGGGATACCTAGCGCGACCATCCCCTCCCCCGAACCGTGTTTTTGCGGGTAGCGTGACCTCCGTTGGGTGAGTTGCGGACCCGGTTGTGGCGTGTGGCCCTAGGGATGCCGTGGGCACCCAGTGAGAGCCACAGGGGCGCCCGGGGTTCCCCGGAGAGTCAGTTACCTCGGTAGGGGTGCCGCGTGACTTGAGGGACGGTTGGACCTCATGCGTGTCCCCGGCATCTATGCCTATCGTATGATCATCGTGAGTCTGTGCTAGTGTTGGTCGGTGGTTTCCGTGGGTTAGTCCTTACTTCCAGTGACCTGTCCACTAGTCGTAGCTTTCTGCGCACGCGTGTGCGGACCCACCTGGGAGTGGTGGAGAGCGAGACCCAGTGTGACGCGGTTTTTAGGCTGGTTACCGTAGGGCCCCTTGCCTTTGCCACCAGAGTCCGGTGGGGGGGAAAACCAGCTAGAGGACCCGACCTAGAGCAGATGGTCTGTGTGTGCACACGTAGTTGGGGGCTTAGGGCACGCACTGACGAGTGCGACCCCAGCTAGTCCTTGTTGTGGTACTTGTTGCGTGTCTGAGTCTCACGCCCGGGGCGTTGTAGCTAGACACTTGTGACGCGGTGTAAGACGTCAGGGGACGCATCCGGTCGTTCTTCTTGTGGATGGTGCTCCTGTTCACTGGCAGGCGTGGACTCGTGTTTTGTTGGACCGAGGTTCCGTACTACGGTACCGTTAGAGTAGATGACTTTTCCGTTTATTTACTTTAGCTTGTCGGTTCTACCGTACTCTCGGTTGGTAGGGTTGTCTTCTTCTTCCTCGTTTTTCGTGCGAGGTGGGGATTCGCGGGATCCCTACTGGGCCAATGAGATGAGGCTCACCCCTGCTCTTCAGGTGAGGCGGGGTCGACGGGAGGCGCGGCCGAGTTTCAGCGTGGTTCTTCTAGCCAGGGTTAGTTGCCAGTCTGCCAGAGCCGGGGGATGCCCCGCGTAGTTGTACTCCGGGGGATGCCCCGTGTTGTTGTACGCCGGGGGATGCCCCGTGTAGTTGTACTTTCTTTCCTGTTGACTGTACTTTCTTTGGACATGAGACACTGTGGACCTTGTAGCAGTTTGATTTATTTATTATGTGCTTTTCCTTTTGATTATTGTGCTATCTCTGTGGACGTTGCAGCTTCTCTTATACCCCACACCACTCCTTTCTACCCTTCCGAGTCTTCGGGCTCGTGGGTTGGCGGGCCGAGATTCGAGACGCGCCGGTTCCTTTCCGGTACTCGGATCCTCGGGTCGTCACAGCTGGTATCAGAGCGAGGTTGTGGAGGTATATCGGAACTTGGAACGAATTGCAGTGGTCCAGAAGGTCCATGAATGTCCTGTACAGTCGGCGACTGGCTTAGGGTCGTGTGTTTTATTGATTTCTGGTGCTTTTCTTGATGCCAGGTGTGTTATGGCGCCGCGGAGGAGGACTCGTGCCCAGCAGGGAGAGTCTAGTGGTGGTCCAGAGGAGCAGAGCAGGGCTTCAATTTCTGAGGGTGTATCTAGAGATGCGAGAGCTCCAGGGATGGACGATTTCTTCCGAGGCATGTTTGAGTATGTGTTTCAGCAGCGGCAGGGAGGTCAGCAGCAGGGAGGTCATCAGCAGCAGGGTGGCGAAGCTGGTGAGGATCAGGCTCGAGGTGGTCGCGGTCGTGTGCTGAAGGAGTTTTTGCTGTACCAGCCTCCTTCTTTTGGTGGGCAATCGGATCCTGAGGTGGCCAGAGAGTGGCTGGATGATGTGCAGCGGATTTTCAGTGCGATGGAGTGTCCCGGGGAGGAGCAGGTGGCGCTGGCCACTCATCGTCTTCAGGGATCGGCCCGTACTTGGTGGACATCGGAGTGGGGTTCAGTGTTCCGATCTCGTCCTCTTCGGCAGATTGCGTGGCAGGAGTTCGTCACGGCTTTCGAGCGAGCCTTCTGTCCGTCCTTTGTCAGGTCGCAGAGGTTGCGAGAGTTCATGGAGCTGACTCAGGGTGACATGACGGTGATGGAGTACCGTGCCAGGTTTATCGAGTTGGGCCGTTATGCTCCTCATATCATGGCGGACGAGGAGGTGAAGACCGATCAGTTTGTTAGTGGTCTGAGGCTAGAGTTGAGGCATCATCTTCTTGCGTCGGGTTTGACCAGTTTGGATGCGGCATGTAAGGCAGCAGCGGCGCTGGAGAGAGATTTGCAGAAGGTTCGAGGGCCGAGCAGTGCTAGTCAGGTGCAGGCAGATTTCAGCCAGCCGACAGGGATGCAGCAGCAGAGTACCGCCCAGCTCTCAGCAGGTGGATCAGTGGCGACACAGACTGCGGCTCCGGTGCCAGGTTCATCCTTCAAGTCGAAGCTTAAGAAGTTGCTTAAGGAAGCTGGTTTTAGCAAGAGGCGTCAGGATCGTAAGGAGTCGGGGCAGGAGTCGTTGGGCAGTGTTCAGCAGCCGATGGCTTTTCAGCGTCAGGGTTCGATGACTGGTTCGCGGGATGGCTGTCCCAGGTGCGGTGGTTCTCATCCAGGCAGACCGTGTTCGGCGCCCGTGATTTGCTTCAGGTGCGACCAGCAAGGGCACATGGCACGTGACTGTCCGCAGAGACCGCGCCAGCCGCACGAGTTTCAGCAGCAGCAGCAGTTTCGGCCCCAGCAGTCGTCAGCACAGCCACAGCAGTACCAGCAGCAGGGACAGTTCCCTCAGTTGGCACGGTCAGCTACTATGGGTGGGCAGAGACCCCGAGGCAGAGTGACTCATCTGACCAGGGCGGAAGCTGAGGCATCGCATTTGGTGGAAGGTACTCTTTCGATTTTGGGTTGTGCGGCTCGTGTTTTGTTCGATTCAGGTGCTTCTCATTCGTTCATCTCGGAGGTTTTCGCTCAGAGCGTGGAGGACCCGGTGACCGAGGTGTCCTGTGACTTGGCGGTAGAGTTGCCTACCGGTGACTTCATGATCACCCCGTACTGCTTTGAGAAGGTACCTGTGTGGGTGGAAGGGCGGAACTTGCCGGTTAAACTCTACGCGTTACCGCTTCAGGACTTCGATGTGATTTTGGGCATGGATTGGCTCGAGGCTCATCATGCCTTGGTGGATTGTGGCTCGAAGAAGGTCTACTTCCGACAGCCCCGTGGACCCACCTTCTATTTTCAAGGTATTCGGTCTTCCTCTTCCCGCTTGCTTATTTCGGCTTTCCGTGCGCATCGTTTGCTTGATGCAGGTTGTCAGGGTTTTCTCGCATCCGTGGTTTTGGTCGAGCGGCAGGGCCCTGAGGTAGAGGACATTCCTGTCGTGTGCGAGTTTCCTGATGTTTTCCCCGAGGAGCTACCAGGGATGCCACCGCAGCGAGAGATTGATTTCGTGATTGAGGTGGTGCCGGGTACGGCGCCTATGTCGAAGGCCCCTTATCGGATGGCGCCTGCTGAGTTGCGAGAGCTGAAGGCGCAGTTGCAGGAGTTGCTGGCCAAGGGGTATATTCGTCCCAGTTATTCCCCGTGGGGTGCGCCGGTATTGTTTGTGAAGAAGAAGGATGGTAGTTTGAGGCTGTGCATCGACTACCGTCAGTTAAACCAGGTGACTGTCAAGAACAGGTATCCGTTGCCGCGGATTGATGACTTGTTTGATCAGCTTCAGTCGGCCCAGGTGTTTTCGAGGATCGATTTGAGATCGGGTTATTACCAGCTGCGGATCCGAGAGTCAGACGTGGAGAAGACGGCGTTCCGATCGAGGTATGGGCATTATGAGTTCTTGGTGATGCCGTTCGGGCTCACCAATGCCCCCGCAGCATTCATGGACTTGATGCATAGGGTGTTTCGTCCGTACTTGGACCAGTTTGTGGTCGTGTTTGTGGACGATATCCTTGTGTATTCGCGGTCTGCTGAGGAGCATGTGCATCACTTGAGGGTGGTGTTGCAGACCCTGCGCGATCACCAGTTGTATGCCAAGTACAGCAAGTGCGAGTTCTGGCTCCGAGAGGTGCACTTTCTGGGGCATGTTATTTCTGGTGATGGTGTTTCCGTGGACCCGGCCAAGGTCGAGGCGGTGGTGCAGTGGCCGAGGCCGAGTTCTGTCACGGAGATTCGGAGTTTCTTGGGGCTTGCAGGTTATTATCGGCGGTTTATTCAGGATTTCTCTCGTATTGCGGCCCCGATGACCAGGCTTACGCGGAAAGAGGTGCAGTTCGTCTGGACGGAGGAGTGTGAGCGGAGCTTCGTGGAGCTGAAGAGATTGCTTACCACTGCTCCGGTTTTGGTGTTGCCATCTGGCTCGGGTGGTTTCGTGGTGTGTACAGATGCTTCCGGGGTAGGCCTCGGTGCTGTGTTGATGCAGCATGGGAGAGTTGTGGCGTATGCGTCGCGGCAGTTGAAGCCACATGAGGCGAACTACCCTACTCATGATCTTGAGTTGGCAGCGGTGATCTTCGCTCTGAAGATTTGGAGGCATTATTTGTACGGCGAGCGGTTTGAGCTCTTCACTGATCACCAGAGTTTGAGGTATGTGTTCACGCAGAAGGACCTTAACCTCAGACAGAGGAGATGGATGGAGTACATGAAGGATTATGACGTTACTCTGTCTTATCAGCCTGGCAGGATGAACGTCGTGGCTGATGCTCTGAGCAGGAGGGTAACGGTCAGTCAGATGTTGTTGAGGAAGTGGAAGCTTTGGGAGCAGGTCCCGGCCATGACTTTTAGGCTCAAGGTCCCGCAGGACCAGGGTTCGGCTATCCTTGCGAGTCTGACTGTCACGCCCGCGGTGCGTCGACAGGTGACTGAGGCCCAGCGAGCGGACCCCGAGCTACCCCGTATTCTGTCGATGGCCGAGGTGGAGTTTGGTGAGGATGGAGCTGTGAGATTCAGAGGTAGGTTGTACGTTCCGGCCGAGGGGCAGGTACGGCGTACGGTTTTGCGTGAGGCTCATGGGAGTCGGTATGCCGTGCACCCCGGATCGGCTAAGATGTACCAGAACCTGAAGAGGCAGTTTTGGTGGCCTGGCATGAAGAGAGATGTTGCGGAATTTGTGGCCAGGTGTTTGACCTGTCAGCAGGTGAAGGCTGAGCACCAGCGACCAGGAGGCACACTTCAGCCCTTGGATGTTCCTGCTTGGAAGTGGGACCATGTGACCACTGATTTTGTGGTTGGATTACCGAGGACGTCCAGTGGGGAGGATAGTATCTGGTTGCTAGTGGATAGACTGACGAAGACGGCGCGATTGCTGCCGGTCAAAGTCAGTTGGAGCGTGCAGCGCTTGGCTCGGTTGTATGTGGAGCGGATCGTCCCGTTGCATGGAGTTCCTATCTCCATTGTATCGGATCGTGACCCCCGTTTCACTTCTGGATTCTGGAGGAGCTTCCAGAAGGCTCTAGGCACCGAGTTGGCATTCAGCTCGGCCTATCATCCTCAGTCGGACGGTCAGTCTGAGAGGACCATCCAGACTTTGGAGGACATGCTGCGAGCGTGTTGCTTGGAGTGGCAGGGGAGTTGGACCCACCATCTGCCATTAGTGGAGTTTGCCTACAACAACAGCTATCATTCGAGCATCGGTATGGCTCCCTATGAGGCGTTGTATGGACGACCTTGTCGGACTCCGCTTGATTGGTTCGAGGTGGGCGAGCGTGCCTTGACCGGACCAGATTTGGTGCAGCAGTGTGTTGAGGTGGTGCATCTCGTTCGGCAGAAGATGTTGGCAGCTCAGAGCCGGCAGAAGAGTTATGCCGATCGGAGGAGGCGACCCCTCAGCTTTGCTGTGGGAGATCGAGTTTTCTTGAGAGTGTCTCCCATGAAGGGCGTGATGCGCTTCGGTAGGCGTGGGAAGCTGAGTCCCCGCTACATTGGTCCCTTTCCCATCGTTGAGCGCGTTGGGGAAGTTGCTTATCGGTTGCAGTTACCTTCGGAGCTTTCCACGGTGCATGATGTGTTCCATGTATCGATGCTTCGGAAGTATATGCCCGATGACTCTCATGTTCTCGAGGATGCCGTTTGGCCTGATGTGACCCCAGATCTGTCCCTTCCGGAGTTTCCTGTTCGCATTGAGGATCGGCGAGAGCAGCGCCTGCGGAACAAGGTTATTCCTCTGGTTAAGGTGGTCTGGCAGCGTCATTCTGGCGGCGAGGCATCTTGGGAGCGCGAGGATGAGATGCGGGAGTCATATCCTTATTTGTTTGTGTGAGTCTTTCCCCCGTCCTTGTGCCTTGTCCTTGAATTTCGAGGACGAAATTCGTTTAAGGGGGGAGGGCTGTAATGTCCCGGATCTTTCGGATCCTTCGTTATGGGTCCCGGATCTGGTTTGTCAGGGTGTTCGACCCTGTTGTGTCCGAAATTTCGTTTCGGACATCTTTCGTGTTCGGATCGGCGCGATCCGGAGTCGTTTCGGAGGCCCGGAGTGTGTCCGTGGCTTTTCCGTGCGCGTTTTCCGATTTCCGCGTACGGGTTTCGGCGAATCTTCGGAACCCTGTAGCGGGTGAACCGGGTCGTTCACCAGCCCGCGAGTGGTACCGTTGCGATCAGCGCGTCGAGACGGTCGAGGAGGTGCACTTTTCTATTTTTCGGTATTTATGGCATTTTTCGGATTTTCTATATATATCAATTCTTTTTCTTTTCCTTTTACCTTTTTCTTTTCTTCTTCTCCCTCCTTCCTTCAACCGTGAGAGCTCCCCCTTCCCCGCGGCCGATCTTCTTCTCCCCGAGCGACCGAGACGCGGCCCCTCTCACTCCGGCAACGGCGTGGCAGCGGCGGCGGCAAGGCGGTCCCGGTGGCGTGCTTTTCGCGGCGGGAGGCGGGGCGTTCGTGGGAGTAAAAGCTCATCTTTGATTTCGGCGGTGATTCGGTGGATTTCGAGCTTCCTTGAGGTAGGGGGACGAATCCTTACCCTCTTTCTAGCATTCCCCGTGATTTCTAGGCCGTGGAGAGGCTGAGAGGGGCTAGATTCATGCCGGGAGGGTTATTTCCATGTTCGGGGTTTGAGCGCCGGATCCGTCGATTCGTGGGTTTTTGATCGATTTGGGGGCTCTAGATGCATGCTAGGTTGTTGTGGGGTGATTCCCCATTGTTTTCCCTTCACCAAAGGGGGTGAATGGGCGTGGTTTTGTGATTTCCGGCCGTAGTTCGCGAACCGGGCTCGGCCCGATGTCGCGCTATAGTCCAGTGGCGCGTTCTTGATGAACGCGCTGTGTCGTCCGAGCGTGTCCGTCTGAGAAGACGAACAGTAAGGCGGTGGGAACGCGCCTGGTTCGGGTAGCGCGATGTCCAGATCGCGCTACCCAAAACTAGCGCGTTCAGGTGTGAACGCGCTGGCTTTGGGCGGCGCGACATGGAAGATCGTGCTAGCCTTAGCTAGCGCGTTCTTCGGTGTCGCGCTAGGGATACCTAGCGCGACCATCCCCTCCCCCGAACCGTGTTTTTGCGGGTAGCGTGACCTCCGGTCGGGTGAGTTGCGGACCCGGTTGTGGCGTGTGGCCCTAGGGATGCCGCGGGCACCCAGTGAGGGCCACAGGGGCGCCCGGGGTTCCCCGGAGAGTCAGCTACCTCGGTAGGGGTGCCGCGTGACTTGAGGGACGGTTGGACCTCATGCGTGTCCCCGGCATCTATGCCTATCGTATGATCATCGTGAGTCTGTGCTAGTGTTGGTCGGTGGTTTCCGTGGGTTAGTCCTTACTTCCAGTGACCTGTCCACTAGTCGTAGCTTTCTGCGCACGCGTGTGCGGACCCACCTGGGAGTGGTGGAGAGCGAGACCCAGTGTGACGCGGTTTTTAGGCTGGTTACCGTAGGGCCCCTTGCCTTTGCCACCAGAGTCCGGTGGGGGGGAAAAACCAGCTAGAGGACCCGACCTAGAGCAGATGGTCTGTGTGTGCACACGTAGTTGGGGGCTTAGGGCACGCACTGACGAGTGCGACCCCAGCTAGTCCTTGTTGTGGTACTTGTTGCGTGTCTGAGTCTCACGCCCGGGGCGTTGTAGCTAGACACTTGTGACGCGGTGTAAGACGTCAGGGGACGCATCCGGTCGTTCTTCTTGTGGATGGTGCTCCTGTTCACTGGCAGGCGTGGACTCGTGTTTTGTTGGACCGAGGTTCTGTACTACGGTACCGTTAGAGTAGACGACTTTTCCGTTTATTTACTTTAGCTTGTCGGTTCTACCGTACTCTCGGTTGGTAGGGTTGTCTTCTTCTTCCTCGTTTTTCGTGCGAGGTGGGGATTCGCGGGATCCCTACTGGGCCAATGAGATGAGGCTCACCCCTGCTCTTCAGGTGAGGCGGGGTCGACGGGAGGCGCGGCCGAGTTTCAGCGTGGTTCTTCTAGCCAGGGTTAGTTGCCAGTCTGCCAGAGCCGGGGGATGCCCCGCGTAGTTGTACTCCGGGGGATGCCCCGTGTTGTTGTACGCCGGGGGATGTCCCGTGTAGTTGTACTTTCTTTCCTGTTGACTGTACTTTCTTTGGACATGAGACACTGTGGACCTTGTAGCAGTTGAATTATTTATTATGTGCTTTTCCTTTTGATTATTGTGCTATCTCTGTGGACGTTGCAGCTTCTCGTATACCCCACACCACTCCTTTCTACCCTTCCGAGTCTTCGGGCTCGTGGGTTGACGGGCCGAGATTCGAGACGCGCCGGTTCCTTTCCGGTACTCGGATCCTCGGGTCGTCACAGAGAGAGAGAGAGAGAGAAGGGGGTTTCCCCCTTTGGCGCCGATGCAGACATAAAAGAGAGGGAGAGAGGTTGTGATAGAGAGAGAGAGAGAGACGAGAGGGATAGAGACGGGAGAGAGAGAGAGCGGCGGGGAGGGGGTGCCGGAGGGGGAGAAAGAAGAGAGAGACGGGAGGGATAGAGATGGGACAGAGAGAGCGACGGGGAGAGGTTGGGTGCGGGAGGCAGAGAAGGGAGTGAGAGAGCGGTAGGGAGGGTGCCGTAGGGGAGAAGGGGGAGAGAGAGAGTGATAGAGAGAGAGGGGGGAGAGGAGGGGGGACGCCGAAGGGGGTCTCCCCCTTGGCGCTGGCATCCTGCCAAGAATGTAGAGAGAGAGATAGATGAGAGGGATAGAGACGGGGATAGAGAGAGAGAGAGCGACGGGGAGGGGGTGGGTGCTAGAGGCGGAGAAGGGAGAGAGAGACAGTGATATAGAGAGGGGGGTGGGGAGGGGTGTAGCAACTCGATTTCTTATATAGGTTAATTTGAGTATTTTTAAAAGATAATTAAAATGGCTAAAATGGGAAATCAAAGAAATTATAATAAGTTTTAAGAATGGGCCCATAAATTCAGGCTTAATGGGTTAAAAGGATAAATTAATTCTTAAAATTTGAAATTTGTAAAACCTTTGTTTCAATTGGGCTATATTGGTTCTAATTTAACCCTAATGGGCTAATAACTTTAACTAAACCCTAATCCACTAAGAAGAGGTCGAATCTAACCTAAACCCTAACCCTAATTGGATCTATATGGGGTAGGGCGGCCCTAGATATAGATGGGAATCGTGATTTTCAGAGTTCTTCCCTATCTAGGCTTCTTTGACCTAATTAGAACTCTTAGGAGCCATAAATCCTATAAATATATCCCCATAGCCTCCTTCGTCGACCTTAGATCGTGGGAGCAAGCTGTTGGGCGGGGAGGATCGAGCTAGGAGGAGAATTCGTGGGTTTCTTCGAGTTTTGGTGGTGTTCGTCGTTCTTCTTCCTCTTCTTCCAAATCTGGCTTAAGGTAGGTGATCTCTCGGGCTAAATCTTAAATTAATGTGTCAAACCTGTTCATCTGGATGTCCTCCTTCTTTCTACATCCTTTTGCCCAATTTATATGGGCTATATTACATGAATTTCATGAGTTATAGATCGTATATCGCAGTTTTAGGGTTTTTCCGTCAGAACGGTTCTCGGTTCGTAGTCGCGGCCCACACAGGAACTGCGTTCTCTTAACGCGGTGGGCCGACATACCGTGACTTGGCGTTTGAAATTTTTACTTATTTAGTATATCTGTTTATATCGTGGATCCTTCTTGACCGCTTTCTTCATGTCGCGACGCGGTGACAACCGCATTCTGACACGAGTTCCCAGGAACCCTAGTGCCTTTTTAAGCATGGAAAGTGACTGGTAGTGAGTCTAAATGCATATTTTGATGTTTGCATGTCATATGAACCCACTAAGATAAATCGGAATCATGTTAAACCCTTAAATTTTCCTTAAATCTTCATGATATATGTGCATAGTCTACTTTGATTCCATCTTGTCCTCGTCGATATAAACATGATTAAATGGAATAGATCTTCCTGTTAAAACCTAAAATTTACTCATCATGGCATGTTTTACTTGAGTTGCATATTTGATTGAGTACTCATGATTTATCTTGGGATGTACCATGGAGTTATTATTTTAAGGTTTCTTGTCACTCCGGTGGTAACAACCTACCGCATGATATGGATTTCTGTAGTGAGATAGGAACACTATTCTTGGGGTATTTGGAACTCTCCACCGGACATTCCTTCCGTCAGACTGGAACCACTACCACAAGGTCTCCATAAGTCACCGCGAGCCTTGGATTCCCACAAGGACGTCGAGTTGGTTGTACCACAAAAACTATGGAAACCTCTGGAATCCTCATCCTACTGTGTAGGATAGGGTTCGACTGGATGGACCCATAGAATGGGACTCTATTCGGGTCCTACCAACCCTTTAATTCTCTGGCCGGGAAAGGATCCGAACCAAAGTGAAAGGTTGATTCTTTGATTCTCTGGCCGGGAAAGGATCTGAACCAAAGTGAAATGTTGATTCTTTAATTCTTTGGCCGGGAAAGGATCCGAACCAAGGTGAAAGGTTGATTCTATGATTTTCTGGCAGGGAAAGGATCCGAACCAAAGTGAAAAGGGTCTCTTGATTTTATTGGGTGACCAAAGGCCGCAGGTGGAGTTGCTTGTTGGCTCGACATCTGTCGGCTCGAATGCCGATGGTTGAGAAGCTGTTAGCTCGGAAGCCAATGGATGAGATGTTGTCGGCCTGGAAGCCAATAATTGGGAAGCTGTCGGCTTAAAAGCCGATGATTGAATAGCTGTCGACTTAGGGGCCGATGATTGAATAGCTGTCGGCTCAGGGGCCGATGATTGAATAGCTGTCGGCCTGGAAGCCGATAATTGGGAAGCTGTCGGCTCAGGGGCCGATGGTTGGATAGCTGTCAGCTCAGGGGGCGATGATTGAATAGCTGTCGGCTTAGAGGCTGATGACTGGATATCTGTCGGCTTGATGCCCCGATGGCGGAATATTTTTCGGCTTGAAGCCCCGATGGGTGAACATCTTTCGGCTTGACGTCCCGATGGCTGAACATCTTTCGGCTTGACGCCCCGATGGCGGAACATCCGTCGACTTAAAGCCCCAATGGCTGAGTATCTGTTGGTTTGAAGCCCCGATGGCTGACTATCTGTCGACTCGAAGCCCCGATGGTTGAACATCTGTCGGATTGAAGCGATGGCTGAATATCTGTCAACTTGAAGCACTGATGGCTGAACATCTTTCGGATTGAAGCCCCGATTATTGACTATCTATCGGCTTGAAGTCCCTGTAAGGCCCGTGCCTTAACGGATCTTTAGTGGTTTGGACCCAGAATCCATGTGGTAATTTCCGACTATTTTTCTAGATTTTTAGGAATTTTTCTGGCATTTTTCGGGAATTAATCAGAATTGTTTAGATTTAATCCCAGAATAAATGTATATACGTAATTTCAAAAAGGGCATAAATGAAATTTTGCTTAATTGAGGGTTACAATGCAATTTGAGTTAAATTTTCATAAAAAATATTTTATAAAAATATCTCTCGATCTCTCTCTCCCCTCACTTTTTCTCTCTCTCTCTCGTTCGCTCTCTCTCTCTCCTCTCGCGATCTCTCTCCCTCTTTGGGCTCCAGGTCCGTCCGGGCCACTACAGGTGTCGAGGGAGGTACCGTTGGGGAGCTGGCGACGAGTGGAGCGCGGTGACGTAAGTTTCTTCTCGAACCGCGGAGCGAGGTGACGGGATCGGGCGATTGAAGGCGCGGTGGTTCACGGCTCGTGCGCGCGCCGGATGCCGTTTTCGTCGCGATCGAGGTAGGGGGATGAATTCCCTGCATCGCTAGGATCATTTTCATGCCTCCTGCATCATGATCCGAGTTCGTTTGCCTAGGTTTCTGTGCATTTCCCCATGTTAGCCTATTTTCGTTTAAATTGTTCAAATCAATTGTTATAGGCTTCATTTTCAGTTTTAATAGCATGTGTAGTTGTGGAATGGCCGTCGGGCATGGCAGCTTTTGTTTTTTTCAGTTTTTCCAGCTAGTTGTAGCCCTCCGGGCGGATTTCTGACCCGGTGAGGGCATGTCCCGCCGTGACACCATTTATGCGGTCGTCTGTGGACCGTTCATCACATGAGCGGTCGTGACCTCACCGTTTAAACCCCTTTGTGCGGCCTTCACAGGACCGTTTCCTCCCTGGTGCAGCTACACTCTAGCCGTTTATCCTTGGTACCATAGGGAGGTACACTAGAACGGCCCAAGTGAAACCGCCCATCCTTGTGGTGCGGCTAGTACCCAACCGTCCATCTTTGTTGTGCGGTCTATCGTAGGACCGTTTACGTTGTTGACTTTCAATGGCGGTTCTTTGATGCGGTCTTGACCCATCCGTCCATCATAGTATCGCGGCCCATTGGGGACCGTTTAACCCTCTTGCGGCCAGTTTTAAACCGCATGAGCCCGTGATTCTAGTAGCCGATATAATGGCGCGGCCCAGGCCCAACCGTCCAACTCCTTGGCACGGTCCGGGTGGAACCGTGTGTGTCCAGTTGAGCGGCCAGTTTCGAGCCGTTCAACCCTGGTGCGGCCCGATTATAACCGTTCATCTTTGGCAACAGTTATTTTTCGGCTTATTATACAATTTTTCATAAATATCGCCGTGGTTAAATTATTTTCAAAATGATGACATATTTTAGATCCCAAGAGAGTAGCTTTTCTTTCCTTGCAATGGAGCCACTAGTGTAGCCCTAAGGCCCTTGAGTTGCCGACCCGCCTGGGGATGGCGGAGGGGTGTTCCCGTCACACGGTTTGTAAGCTAGTTCCGCGGGCTCCCGGCCAGCGGTAGTGTCATGCCGAGGGAGAAAACTAGCTAGAGGGCCTGGCTCAGGCGAGAGTCAGTGTGTGCACACGTAGTCAGAGGCGTTGGACTGACACTGACGAGTGTCACTCTGACTAGTCACTTAGTTTGGTACTGTTTACGCGCTCTGCTTGTCGTGTTACAGACTGCGAGTGCTTGAGACGCAGTGTAAGCCGTCAGTGGACGCATCTGGTTTCTTCTCCCAGTGGTTGTCTTGTTCCCTGTTGCTTGGTTAGTTGAGGCATATTCTACTGGTAGATTTACTTTCTGTTATTTAAGTTTACAGATATTGGCATGTTTTAGCTGTGTGGTTAGAGTTTATGGCTTTATGGTGATTATTTTATTCATGCCATTGCCTGTTTATTTTAATCAAATGCATGCTCTAATTGCTTTAATTTCGCATGATTGCATGTTTTGCACGAGGTAGGGATTCGCGTGACCCCTACTGAGTCTGGCTGTGACTCACCCTTCTCCTTTCAGGTGAGCCGCGCTCGCCGTCTCCCGGTGCTTCCCGTGTGCTTGGAGATCATCATTAGCCGCCAGCAGTAGACGGTTCGCCTTTCGGCCTTCTTTTACACTTTTGCCGGGGTATGCCCCGAGTAGTTGTACTTTTGGACTACCACTCTTGTGCCTCTGGACTAGTATATATGTTAGCACTCTGATTATTTTAAATTTTGCTTCCGCACTTCTATTAAATTTTATTGCTTAATTCAAATATGCGCACTTTTCATTGCAATTCGTTATACATCCCCTCGACAAACTCTACAAACCCTTCAGGGGCCTCATCAGCCTCTTGGGTGGCCTCCCCAGTTCTTAGTATCGGTGTATCGATGTTATCGGTATATCGGTATCCGGAGCTCTGGGTCGTTACAGTTGGTATCAGAGTGATGTTGAGGATTTGTATAAGGAACTGGAATTACACTTGTCCAGAGTTAGTCCCTTTGTGTCATCTATTGCTGGCTTAGGATGTTTTCCGTGAGATTGATGGATTTTCTGTTGTTTTATGTATTCGTCAGTTGCAATATGCCGCCTCGTCGAGGAAGACCTCCTCGAGTTCCAAGGCATGCGCCTAGAGAAGAGAGTGGTTCCGCTCAGCCTCCTATAGTTCCTGCTCCAGCGCCAGTCGTTGCTCCTCAAGTTGAAGCGCCTGGTAGTCGAGACAAGGCTCTTAAAGAATTTCTCTTATTCAATTCGCCAACTTTTGACGGACAGGCAGACCCAGAGGTAGCGAGGCAGTGGCTGGATGCTATTGAACGCGTATTCCTATCAATGGAGTGTGCGGAAGATGAAAAAGTGATGTTGGCAGCGTTCCAGCTCCAGGGTACATCAATCACGTGGTGGAAGGCCGAGTGGCATATTGTTTTTCATTCCAGGCCGCTCCGGCAGATCACGTGGGCCGAATTTGTTGCAGCTTTTGAGCGTGCCTATACTCCGGCGTGTTTACAGATGGCCAAAATGTACCAGTTCATGGAACTTGTCCAAGGCGATATGACCGTGCTGCAATATCGAAACAAATTTATGGAATTGGGTCAGTATGCGCCCCATGTGCTGGCTAATGAAGCATTAAAGACTCAGCAATTTCTGCGAGGGCTCAGGCCTGAACTTAAGCTACCGTTGATTGCCAGTCGTGTTGCTGATCTTGACGGTGCGTGCCAGGCAGCAGTGGCACTCGAGTTAGAGATGGCGAGACCGAGTGGATATTCTCAAGCTGGGTCGGTTCAGCCGACGATGCAGTTTCAGCAGACCTATCGGCCGCCAGTATCAGGAGTTCCCCCTGCTGCGCCAGATTCAAGTGGTCTTTCTTCCTCCTCTAAGCACAAGTTCAAGAGATATAGTAAGAAGAAAAAGAAGCTCTTTCAGCAGCCGTCGTCTGGTACTGGTACCATGCCGCAGCAGTCATCGCCTTCTTCCCAGAGTCGTCAGAGTTCTGCTGTCAGTCAGCCGTGGACATGTGCGAGATGTGGTGGCAACCATAAGGGACAGCCGTGTTCTATTCCTATTGTCTATTTTCGTTGTGACCAGCCAGGTCACGTGGTTCGAGATTGCCCGTTGAGGCCGAAACCAGCTCATGTTCCCCAGCTTTCTCAGCCTCAGCAGTCGCAGTTCAGACCTCCTCCTTTGCCACAACCTCAGCAGCAATTTTATTCTCAAGCTTCAGCGTCTTCCCAGCAGTCTTCAGTCGGATCTAAGAAGCAGAAGGGCAAGGTGTCCCATATTTCTCGGGCTGAAGCAATTGCGTCTCATCTGGTTAAAGGTACTATTATGCTTTATGGTCATTCAGCTCGTGTGTTATTTGATTCTGGTGCTTCTCACTCTTTTATTTCTGAGGATTTCATTGCATGCATCGAGGAGCCGACATCAGAAATGACCTGTGAACTATTTGTTGAATTGACTTCTGGAGATTTTATGGTCACGCCTCTATGTTTAGAAGAATCTCCTATTATGATTAATAATCAACTGTTGCCGGCGAGATTATATGCGTTGTAGCTGGCAGATTATGACATCATTCTGGGTATGGATTGGTTGGAGCAATTTGGAGCTGTGGTTGACTGCAGATCGAAGAAAGTCTATTTTCAGCCACAGGGAAAACCAGCATTTTATTTTCAAGGTATTCGATCCCGTTCTTATCGCTTGATTATTTCTGCTATTAGAGCCTGTAGGTTGCTTAGTGCAGGTTGTCAGGGATTCCTAACTTCTGTAGTTGCTGTTGAGAAACCACGACAGGACGTCAGTGATATTCCTGTTGTCTGCGAGTTCCCTGATGTGTTTCCTGACGAGTTGCCAGGCTTGCCTCCAGAGCGAGAAATAGAAATGGTGATTGAACTGATTCCGGGTACAGCTCCTTTGGCAAAGGCACCGTACCGAATGGCTCCAGCTGAACTCAAAGAACTGCGAGCACAGTTGTTTGAATTGCTGGAAAAAGGCTATATTCGCCCCAATTTTTCTCCGTGGAGTGCTCCAGTGTTATTTGTTAAAAAGAAAGATGGAAGCCTGAGGCTTTGTATTGATTACAGACAACTGAATCAGATGACTGTCAAGAATAAATATCCGCTTCCCAGGATTGATGATTTGTTTGACCAGTTACAGTCTGCTACTGTCTTTTCACAGATTGACCTTCGATCTGGCTATTTTCAATTGCGGATCCGAGAGTCTGATGTGGAGAAGACAGCTTTCAGCACTCGTTATGGTCACTATGAATTTTTGGTAATGCCGTTTGGCTTAACGAATGCTCCAGTAGCTTTCATAGACCTAATGCAGCGTGTTTTCCACCCATATCTGGATCAGTTCGTGGTAATCTTTGTCGATGATATTTTGATTTACTCTGCTTCTGAAGAAGAACATATGCAGCATTTGAGGATCGTTCTGCGGACTCTGCGAGATCACGAGCTCTATGCAAAGTTCAGTAAATGTGAGTTTTGGCTGCGGGAAATTCATTTTCTTGGCCACGTGATTTCTGGTGATGGAGTGGCAGTAGACCCTACAAAGATTGAAGCTGTTCTAAATTGGCAGAGACCAAGAACTGTGACAGAAATCAGAAGCTTCTTAGGTTTGGCTGGGTATTATCGAAGATTCATCCAAGATTTTGCAAAGATTGCAGCACCAATGACTAGATTGACTCGTAAAGATGTACCCTTCGTCTGGTCAGATCAGTGTGAGGATAGCTTTGTTGAATTGAAAAGGATGTTGACTTCTTCTCCAGTGTTGACCTTGCCGTCTGGCTCGGGTGGATTTGTAGTTTGCACATATGCTTCTCGAGTAGGTTTGGGTGCAGTGCTGATGCAACATGGAAAAGTTATCGCATATGCATCTCGTCAATTAAAACAGCATGAAGAAAATTATCCCACGCATGATCTGGAGCTAGCTGCAGTTATTTTTGCTTTAAAGATCTGGAGACATTATCTGTATGATGAGAAGTTTCAAATTTTTACTGATCATCAAAGTTTACAGTATATATTCTCCCAGAAAGATCTGAATCTCAGGCAGCGTCGCTGGATGGAATACATGAAAGATTATGACTTTACAATCTCCTATCAGCCTGGTAAAATGAATGTTGTGGCTGATGCTTTGAGCAGGAAAGTACAAGTTAGTCATCTGATGCTTCATGAGTGGAAATTGTGGGAACAACTTCCGAGTGAGGCATTCAGTGTGGATATCCCTGCCGATCTGCCTATAGCAGTTTGTGCTAGTCTGTCTATGACTTCAGCTCTATATCAGCAGATTAAAGAAGCTCAGCAGGTAGATTTAGAATTGTCCCGAGTGATAATGATGCATGATGTTGAGTTTGATGATGAGCTAGTCGTCAGTTTTCGTGGTAGATTATATGTTCCAGTAGATGATGTTTTAAGGCAAGCAATTCTGAAAGAAGCGCATGGTTCCCGCTTTGCGATTCACCCCGGTACCACCAAGATGTATCAGAATTTGAGAAAGCGGTTCTGCTGGCCAGGCATGAAAAAGGATGTTGCTGCTTTTGTTTCTAGTTGCTTGACTTGTCAGCAGATAAAGGCAAAACACTAGAAACTAGGTGGATTGCTGCAGCCATTAGAAATTCTGATGTGGAAGTGAGATCATGTCACTACCGATTTCATTGTGGGGTTACCTCGCACTTCTCAAGGTTTTGATGGGATCTGGCTGTTGGTTGACAGATTGACGAAGACAGCTAGATTATTGCCAATAAAAGTTTCCTGGAGTGTGCAGAGATTGGCCGAGCTTTATGTTCAAAAGATTGTGCCACTGCATGGAATTCCTATTTCACTTGTGTCAGATCGTGATCCACGATTTACCTCCGACTTCTGGCGCAGTTTTTAGAAAGCACTGGGCACGGAGTTAGCTTTCAGTTCAGCGTATCATCCTCAGTCTGATGGACAGTCAGAGAGAACTATCCAGACACTAGAAGATATGCTGAGATCTTGTTGCCAAGATTGGCAAGGTTCGTGGAGTCAACATTTGCCACTTGTTGAATTTGCTTATAATAACAGTTTTCACTCCAGTATTGGTATGGCTCCATATGAAGCGATGTATGGTCGTCCTTGTCGTACTCCTCTGAATTGGTTTGAAGCAGGTGATCGTCTTTTGACAGGGCCTGATATGGTACAGCAATGTTCTGATGTGGTTCATCTGATCAGGCAAAGGTTGTTGACAGCTCAGAGTCGGCAGAAAAGCTATGCAGATCAGCGCAGACGTCCACTACTGTTTGAGCCAGGAGACATGGTTTTTGTCAAGGTGTCTCCGATGAAAGGTGTTTCGAGATTTGGGAAGCGTGGAAAGCTTAGTCCGCGTTACGTTGGCCCATTTCCTATTTTAGAATCTGTGGGTCAGGTGGCTTATTGTCTTCAGTTACCCGCGGCTATGCGGGCAATTCATGATGTGTTCCACGTCTCTCAGTTGAGGAAATATGTGCCGGATCCGTCCCACGTTCTGGATGATTCAGTTTGGCCAGAGGTGACTGCTGATTTGTCTACTCCAGAGTTTCCTGTCAGGATTGAAGATCGTCGTGAGCAGCCGTTGAGAAACAAAGTAATTCCTCTGGTAAAGGTTGTCTGGCAGCGTCACTCAGGCAATGAAGCAACTTGGGAACGTGAGGATGAGATGCGACAGCTTTTTCCTTTCTTATTCCAGTGAGGTATAAATTCCTTTTCTCAGTTTCCTCCTTATCCTTAGTTTTTAAATTTCAAGGTCGAAATTTTTATTAGAAGGGAGGGACTGTAAGGCCCGTGCCTTAATGGATCTTTAGTGGTTTGGACCCAGAATCCATGTGGTAATTTCTGACTATTTTTCTGAAATTTAAGGAATTTTTCTGGCATTTTTTGGGAATTAATAGGAATTGTTTAGATTTAATCTCGGAATAAATGTATATACGTAATTTCAAAAAGGGCATAAATGCAATTTTGCTTAATTGAGGGTTAAAATGCAATTTGAGTTAAATTTTCAAAAAAATAGTTTATAAAAATATTTCTCGATCTCTCTCTCCCCTCACTTTTTCTCTCTCTCTCTCTCCTCTCGCGATCTCTCTCCCTCTTTGGGCTCCGGGTCCGTCCGGGTCACTGCAGGTGTCGAGGGAGGTACCGTTGGGGAGCTGGCGATGAGTGGAGCGCGGTGACGTAAGTTTCGTCTCGAACCGCGGAGCGAGGTGACGGGATCAGGCGATTGAAGGCGTGGTGGTTCACGGCTCGTACGCGCGCCGGACGCCGTTTTCGTCGCGATCGAGGTAGGGGGATGGATTCCCTGCATCGCTAGGATCATTTTCATGCCTCCTGCATCATGATCCGAGTTCATTTGCCTAGGTTTCCGTGCATTTCCCCATGTTAGCCTATTTTCGTTTAAATTGTTCAAATCAATTGTTATAGGCTTCATTTTCAGTTTTGATAGCATGTATGGTTGTGGAATGGCCGTCGGGCTTGGCAGCTTTTGTTTTTTTCAGTTTTTCCAGCTAGTTGTAGCCCTCCGGGCGGATTTTCGACCCGGTGAGGGCATGTCCCGCTGTGACACCGTTTATGCGGTGGTCTGTGGACCGTTCATCACATGAGCGGTCATGACCTCACCGTTTAAACCCCTTTGTTCGGCCTTCACAGGACCGTTTCATCCCTGGTGTGGATACACTCTAGCTGTTTATCCATGGTAACATAGGGAGGTACACTAGAACGGCCCAAGTGAAACCGCCCATCCTTGTGGTGCGGCTAGTACCCAACCGTCCATCTTTGTTGTGCGGTCTATCGTAGGACCGTTTACGCTGTTGACTTTCAATGGCGGTTCGTTGATGCGGTCTTGACCCATCCGTCCATCATAGTATCGCGGCCCATTGGGGACCGTTTAACCCTCTTGCGGCCAGTTTTAAACCGCATGACCCCGTGATTCTAGTAGCCGATATAATGGCGCGGCCCAGGCCCAACCGTGCAACTCCATAGCGCGGTCCGAGTGGAACCGTGTGTGTCTAGTTGAGCGGCCAGTTTCGAGCCGTTCAACCCTGGTGCGGCCCGGTTATAACCGTTCATCTTTGGCAGCAGTTATTTTTCGACTTATTATGTGATTTTTCATAAATATCACCATGGTTAAATTATTTTCAAAATGATGGCATATTTTAGATCCCAAGAGAGTAGCTTTTCTTTCCTTGTAATGGAGCCACTAGTGTAGCCCTAAGGCCCTTGAGTTGCCGACCCGCCTGGGGATGGCGGAGGGGTGTTCCCGTCACACGGTTTGTAAGCTAGTTCCGTGGGCTCCCGGCCAGCGGTAGTGTCCTGCCGAGGGAGAAAACTAGCTAGAGGGCCTGGCTCAGGCAAGAGTCAGTGTGTGCACACGTAGTCAGAGGCGTTGGACTGACACTGACGAGTGTCACTCTGACTAGTCACTTGGTTTGGTACTGTTTACGCGCTCTGCTTGTCGTGTTACAGACTGCGAGTGCTTGAGACGCAGTGTAAGCCGTCAGTGGACGGATCTGGTTTCTTCTCCCAGTGGTTGTCCTGTTCCCTGTTGCTTGGTTAGTTGAGGCATATTCTACTGGTAGATTTACTTTCTGTTATTTAAGTTTACAGATATTGGCATGTTTTAGCTGTGTGGTTAGATTTTACGACTTTATGGTAATTATTTTATTCATGCCATTACCTGTTTATTTTAATCAAATGCATGCTCTAATTGCTTTAATTTCGCATGATTGCATGTTTAGCACGAGGTAGGGATCCGCTTGACCTCTACTGAGTCTGGCTGTGACTCACCCTTCTCCTTTCAGGTGAGCCGCGCCCGCCGTCTCCCGGTGCTTCCCGTGTGCTTGGAGACCGTCATTAGCCGCCAACAGTAGACGGGTCGCCTTTCGGCCTTCTTTTGCACTTTTGCCGGGGTATGCCCCGAGTAGTTGTACTTTTGGACTAGCACTCTTGTGCCTCTGGACTAGTATATATGTTAGCACTCTGATTATTTTAAATTTTGCTTCTGTACTTCTGTTAAATTTTATTGCTTAATTCAAATATGCGCACTTTTGATTGCAATTCGTTATACATCCCCTCGACAAACTCTACAAACCCTTCAGGGGCCTCATCAGCCTCTTGGGTGGCCTCCCAGTTCTTGGTATCGGTGTATCGATGTTATCAGTATATCGGTATCCGGAGCTCTGGGTCATTACAGTCCCGATGGCTGAATATCTTTCGGTTGAAGCCCCGATGGCTGAATATCTTTCGGTTGAAGTCCCGATGGCTGAATATATTTTGGCTTGAAGCTCCGATGGCTGAATGCTTTGTCAGTTTAACGCCCCGTTGGCGGAATGCTTTGTCGGTTTAACGCCCCGTTGGCGGAATATCTTGTCAGTTTAACGCCCCGTTGGCGGAGTGCTTGTCGGCTTGAAGCCCCGATGGCTGAACATCTTGTCGGTTTAACGCCCCGTTGGCGGATCCTCTTGCCAGTTTAATGTCCCGTTGGCGGAGTGCTTGTCGGCTTAAAGCCCCGATGGCTGAGTGTTTGTCGGCTTGGACGAAAGGTCATGACGCCGACCACATGAAAAGTCTATTTGTTGGATGGCCGAAGGTAGAGGGTGAAAGCCCATGTCTACATCAAGGCTCACTTTCTTTTCTTCTCTTCTTCTTTTATGTGGAGGGGCGAGTGGAAAGACCACGTCTGCCTGATGACTGTTCTTTTCTTTTTTGCTCTTCTTTTTATTGTGAAGAGATGGGTTCAAAGACCACGTCCACCTCATGACTGTTCTTTTGTTCTACTCTTCCTTTCTCATTAATGCCCCCGGACTGGGGTGTATTTCTCTTAATGTGCCCCCAGGTTGGGGTGTAACTTTTCTTCTGTGCCCCCAAGTGGGGTGTATTTCATGGGTTCCAGGCCCCCGGACGGGGTGTAACTTCTACTTTTTATGCCCCGGAGCGGGATATGTTTCTCATCGAATGCACCTAAGCTGAGTATAGTCTTTGCTTCTCATGCCCCCATCGCGGGGTGTAGTTCTTCCTCAAATGCCCCTAAACTGGGACATATTTTTTTGAATATCCCTAAGCCGAGGTGAATTCTTCATGGCTTCCATGCCCCCATATCGGGGTATATTTCTTCCTCAAATACCCCTAAGTCGGGATGTATTCTTTTATGGCTTCTATGCCCCTAGGCGGGGTGTATGTTTCTTCTTCAAATGCCCCTAGAGCGGGGGTGTATTCTTTTATGGCTTCTATGCCCCAGGCGGAGTGTATGTTTCTTCTTCAAATGCCCCTAGAGCGGGGGTGTATTCTTTTATGGCTTCTATGCCCCCAGGCGGGGTGTATGTTTCCTCTTCAAATGCCCCTAAGCCGGGGTGAAGCTTTGTCTCACATGCCCCCATGCGGGGTGTGTCTGGCTTCTGGTGCACCCAAGACAGGATGTGTTGTTGTTGGTTTTTTTCTGTCCCCCTAGCTCGGGGTATAACTTCTTGCTTCTCATGTCCCTAAGCCTGGGTGGATTCTTGCTTCTTATGCCCCCATATCAGGGGGAATTCCTCTTGTTCTTACGCCCTCCCAGGGCGGGGTATATTTCCCTTCACATGCCCCCGGCACAGGATGTATCGTTTGCTTCTCATGCCCCCACACCGGGGTGAATTCTACTTCTTCTACCCCTTAAGGCATGGCGTATTTATCTTCGTATCCCCCCCCGGAGCGGGGTGTATTTTCTTTCTTTATATTCCTTCTAGCTCGGGGTGTACTCTTACTTCTTATGCCCCTATATCGGGGTAGACTTCTCTACTTCTTATGCGCCTAGGGCGGAGGGTGTTTCTTTCTTTGTGTGCCCCCATGGCGGCGTGTGCTTCTTTTTTTGTTTCGTATGCCCCCATACAGGGTGTGTTTCTGGCTTCTTGTGCACCCAAGGTAGGATGGGTTTCCTCTTTACGTACCCCCGAGTCGGGGTATAACTTCATGCTTCTTATGTCCCCAGGTCGGGGTGGATTCTGCTTCTTTGCTTCTGTGCCCCCAGGCGAGGTGTATTTGCTTCTTGTGCACCCCGGGCGGAGTGTGTTTTTTCTTTATATGCCCCCAGGCCGGGTGTGTTTCGCTTTTTGTGCACCCAAGGTAGGGCGTGTGTTTCTTTCTTCGTGTGCCCCCTAGGCCGGGGTGAGTTCTTTGGCTTCTTGTGCCCCCAAGGCGGGGTGTATTCTTTTCTCCATATGCCCCCATGACGGGGTATGTTTCTTCTTCAAATGCCCCTAAGCCAGGGTTTGCTCTTTTGCCTCATATGTCTCCCGAGTCGGGGTGCATCCTTTATCTCATATGTCCCCCGAGTCAGGGTGTGTTTTGCTTCTCGTACACCCCGGGCAGAGCGCGTTTCTTTCTTTGTATACCTCCCATGGTGGGGGTGTGTTTCTTCATTTGTGTGCCCCCAAGCCGGGGTGAGTTCTTCTGCTTCTTACGCCTCTCATGGCGGGGTGTGTTGCTTCTTATGCCCCTATGGCGGGGGTGAATTCTGCTACTTCTTATGCCCCAGAGCGGGGTATACTTCTCTTCATATGCCCCTGAGTCGGGGTAGATTCTTGGCTCCTTATGCCTCCATGGCGGGGTGTGTTTCTTCTTCAAATGCCCCTAAGCCGGGGTGTATTCTTTATGTCTTCTATGCCCCCAGGCGGGGTGTATGTTGCTTCTTCAAATGTCCCCTGGGCGGGGTATACCTTTCTTCATATGCTCCCAGGTCGGGATGTATGTCTCTTTGCTCCTGTGCCCCCAGACCGGGGTGTATTCTTGCTCTCTCTTTTTTATATGCCACTATGATGGGGTATATTTCTCTTCATGTGCCCCTAAGTCGGGGTGTACCTTTATTCATATGCCCCCAGGTCAGGGTGTATGTTTCTTCGCTTCTGTCCCCCCCTAGGCCGGGGTGTACGTTTCTTCTTCAGATCCCCATAAGCTAGGGTGCATTCTTTACAGCTTCTATGCCCCCGTGGCGGGGTATGTTGCTTCTTCAAATGCCCCTAAGTCGGGGTGTATTCTTTTATTTCTTACACCCCTATGGCGGGGTGGATGAATGCTCTCTTCTAGATTCGTGGCCGTGCTCGGCCTCATTGCTATAAAGCATTCCCTACAACGGGGAGGAGTTCGTCAAGCTAGAGTTGCGGCTTGTTGGATTTTCAAGCAGTCACTCGAGGGGCCGTCTTATGCCAGATAGGGGCAGCAGGAAGATGGAACGGGGCAGGGCATTGCACCATGGACTTGGACCCTCCTAGAGCTGGGCAGGATTCCGGCCTTCTTTTTATTCTCTTGGTCGGCAACGCTTTCCAACTTTTCTTCTTGTCCTTTCTTTTCTTGTCTTATCTTTTCTTTTGTGTAATAGACCGAGGTAGGTGCGCAGGAGAGCGCTCACCCCCTCAGGGAGGGGATGAGTGGTTCGCTCCACCGCATCAATCCCACAGTGGCAATCTTTGTTCAGCACGGGCCTCGACGGATATGGTCGTACGACCCTCTCTCGCCAATTCTCTATCTTCTCTTTTTGCTCCTTTCTTTTCTTCTTTCCTTCTTTTCTTCTTTTTTTCTTAGGGAGAAAGGGAGTTTGACTTCCCCTCCCTTATTCTCTCTTTCTCTTCTCTTTTTTAGCGGCCTCCATGATTCTTGGAAGCTGCATGTGCCTCGGAGTAGCATCCTCGAGGCCATAAAGACAATTGCGCCTAGTCCAGCTTTTCTCCCCATAGGGCTGGCGAAGACAACACCTGCAATTCATCAGAGCAAGCAAACATCATTTATTAGGAGGCCATGAGGCCCTGAATCCCAGCGAAGAGATGAAGGGTGGTTTGGGTCCCACCGGGCGTGCCAGAATTGTGGACGCACTAAAATTCGCTCATTTATGTTATTCGTTTATTTAAGTGCGTGGGCATGCCAGTCACAAAGTGACGATTTATTGTGCGCTCGATCTGACTAGTCAGACGATTGTGTGGTTCGGGTTGGGACCAAAACCCGCCGCGCCATAAAGGTCACGGCGCTAATTACATCCCCTCAGAGAGGGGAACACCCTTGATTAATCGCCGGGAATCAGGGCCTCATTGCCAAAAAATCATATCGAGAGAAACAAGACGATAGCGACCTCGAATCAATCGGAAAGCCCTATGTCTAGGGAAGCAAGTATTCGAAACATGTCGGTCACTCAGGTGACCATTTGATATTCGGACGAGTGTCCGGCTTGAGAATATCATGATCGTCATGGGAAAATTCGGACGAGTGTCCGGCTTTACCATTTGATATGCCAGGGTACGGAAAATTTACTGTTCAGAGGAATGTGAAACATTTGGTTAAATCTCGGTTAAAGTGGTAGGAAAGCAGTGAGTTTATTGGCCCGGTGCAAGATCAAGCTAGGACCATTCTGGGGAAGCTTCCCGCGGTCAAAGCGAGACTGGCGTGGGCGTCGTTAATATTTTCGGTGCCGAAAGGCAGCGGGAAAATGTCCCGGGATTACGTCCCAAAATAAAGATATGTTCGAGGATATCGGCTTATAGGCCTAGGGTCTGGGTCAAGCAATGACCATGATTAGGGTGAACCTGCGGTCTAAGCGTAACCCAAGAAGGTCTTATCGATATTCCCATGCAAAGGGTCCGGAGATGACGAGAGCCTTGTTGCTGCATTCAGATTTTGTCGGTCATTCAGGGACCACTTTATGTTCGGACAAAGGTCCGTATTGAAGGTACGACGTAAACGGAAATAAACCCGTACAAATGGATGCCGAGTTTACGGCAATTTCAATGAAAGAGCGGAAACGAATCCCAATGGGAACGAGTCCGGTTTGACGAACTATCGGCCCAGAGCAATATCGGGTTACGGCCGTATCGGGATGGTTCCCAAGGTCTGAACCTGACTTCGAGGGGCGGCATTAATATTCCCTTTATACCGGGTCTTGAGGAGAGACAAGGCTGTAGAGCAGACTTCAACATTTTATTATTATTTAAATTTTAATTATTTTTGTTATTATTTTTTATATTTTTGGGTGAGTTTGTTATTATTTTTATTTATTTTATTTTTATTTGTTTATTTATTATTTTTTGTTGAGTTTTTTATTATTTTTTGTTTATCTATTATCTTTGTTGAGTTGCATTTGGGGACGTGTGTAAGGACGGGCCAAAAGGGCCAACGAGAAATCTGTGTAGGGTTGGATGAAGTCTGTGCAGGTTCTGGCTGGGCCGATGGGCAAGGTCGGTGCAGGTTCAAAACAAGGTGAGTGTATGTTCAAGCCGTAAAGGGGCAAGGTCGGTGCAAGGGCTAGGCCAGCATAAGGCCGGTGTAATATCTGGGTAAGGTCGGTGTATGTTTGAACAGTGGAGGGGGGGCAGGGTCAGTGCAAGCCTTGTCAAGGTCGGTGCAGTGTTCCGGCCATGAAGGGGCAAGGTCGGTGCAATGCAGGGTCTAAGCGTATGGGGTAGGGTTTATGCAGCTGGGGTAAGGTGAGACGCTGGGGTGAGGTGAGAGGGTGGGAGAGAGGGAGAGTGAGACGCTGAGAGAGAGAGAAATGAGACGGTGGGAGAGAGGGAGAGTGAGACGTCGAGAGAGAGAGAGATGAGGCGGTGATAGAGAGAGAGAGAGGGTGAGACAGTGAGAGAGGGAGAGAGATGAGACGATGGGAGAGAGAGAGAGATGAGACGGTGGGAGCGAGAGAGGGTGAGACGGAGAGACGATGGGAGTGAGAGAGGGTGAGACGGAGAGAGAGAGGGGGGGGAGGTGAGACGGTGAGAGAGAGAGGGAGACGAGACGGTGAGAGAGATAGAGATGAGACGATGTGAGAGAGAGAGATGAGACGCTGAGAGAGAGAGAGGGTGAGACGGTGAGAGAGGGAGAGAGATGAGACGATGGGGGAGAGAGAGAGATGAGACGATGGGAGAGAGAGAGAGGGATGAGACAGAGAGAGCGAGAGAGGGAGGTGAGACAGTGAGAGAGAGGGACAGTGAGACGCTGGGGAGTGTACCGGCTGGGGGGAACACACACACACAGAGAGCGTGCTAGAGAAGGAAGCACGAGTGTGCCAGGAGAGGCTAGGCGGGGCATGCTGGCAGGGAGACGCTAGAGGGTGCCGGATAAGGTGAAGGCAGGGTGTGCCAGGTAGAGTGGGTTGAAGGGCTAAGGCAGTTGGGGCCAGGGTCTATGCAGGTAAGGTAAGGTCTGAGGGGAGGTCTCCTTGCTCATGGGACGCGGGTGAGGAGTTTTCTTTTTATTCATGAGACGCATGAGGGGTTAATTTGGTTTTCTTTTATTCATGAAATGTATGTGACTAGCTTTCTTTTATTCATGGACTGCATATGAGGAATTTCTTTTATTCATGGAATGCATGTGAGGAATTTCTTTTATTCATGCAATGTATGCGTGAGTTTTGATTTGGTTTTCTTTTATTCATGTA
Organism: Amorphophallus konjac; assembly: GCA_022559845.1. Taxonomy (NCBI): domain Eukaryota; kingdom Viridiplantae; phylum Streptophyta; class Magnoliopsida; order Alismatales; family Araceae; genus Amorphophallus; species Amorphophallus konjac. The sequence continues at coordinate 399,791,199 of CM040123.1, forward strand.
GACTATGTTCATGGTTATGTTCGGTAGCCCATCATAAAGATTCAAGTGTTCAGTTATTCGGGATCTCCATGGTTCGTTGTTATTTTGGCGAGGCCATTTCGTTGGTGTTTATTCTGTTTATTTGCCGTTTCCTTTTGTATTATTGCTCTCCTTTTATTGTTGTCGTTATTAGGTTAATTCTGACGAAAATTCGGCAGCATCTCCCCAGGACCCAGATGCTAGGGGGGGTCAAAGGGGAACACGCCCACAAGGAGTGGCGTGACCCAACAACTCGAGATGCATGCCAAGGCAGCAACACCTTTCAGAAAGCCTCAGAAAACCCAAGGAAAACAGCGAACGGGAAAACACCGAGCTAAAGGACAGACTGAGGGTGCATCGGGTAGAGGGACAAGTGAAGTGTGCTGGGCAAGGTGCGTTGGGGTGTGCCGGGCTAAGCAGGTTGAGTGTGCTGGGGAAAGGCCGAGCGGCTAGTGTGTCGGAGGAGGGCTAAAAGGTAGGTGTGTCGAGTAAGGGGGGCACTGGCAAGTGTGCCGGGTGAGCAAGCTGGCGAGCGTGCCGGGCTGCGTGGGGGGGCTGGCGAGTGCGTCGGAGGAAGTGAAGGTGTGCCGGATAAGGTGCAGGCAGCGTTGGGGGACCGCCAGAGGCGTTGACATTTTGGGAAACTGGGGCTAAACAGAGGGGGTTCAGGCAGGGTCCTGAATGGAGGTAACAAGCTCGAGCTGCTAAAGGGGCAAGCGGTGTCTGAGGGAGAGCTTCTCCATCAAACCAGATGAGAAATTTAGGAATCAAACCCAGAAGAGAGGGACCACGGAGGATGAAGAATGTTGACTTCTTTCTCCCCACAAGGTATGAAAGAAACATTGAAGCACCAAGGAAGACTCCAGTGGAAGCGGAGAAATAGGAGACGCATACGCAAACCCATGAACAAACTAAAAAAAACCTTCTTTTTATTCCTGCCAAGAAAAGAAATAGCCCAGCGGGCTAATACATGCTAAGAAAGCAAAAAGAAGAAGGAAGGGGAATGAAATACAACAAGGGGGGAGGGGTACGGAGCTCTAGCTCCTCCCCTCCCAGGCTCCACTCCTCTCTCACTCACCCCCCTCTCTTCTTCTCTTCTTTTCTTCTCTCTTCACTCAAGCGGTGGTGCAGGAATAGCTAGCCCTCTTCTTCTCTTCTTCTTCTTCTTCATTTTTGCCTCGGGGAGAACCCCTCTGTGTGTCTGGTTGTATCTTCTTCCTCTCCCCCCTTTTCTTTTCTCTGGCGCGAGGGCTTTTATACCTCTGCCGTCGTTGACGACTGCTCCCGAGGTGGGTCAATCCAAGGTTGGCCTTGGTCTTGTTCGTGTCAGCCGGACGCTTGTGTGTTTGAGGCGGAGGCCGACATCTCGGCGAGATACCGGCTGGCTTTGATGTGATCCTACTGTGCGCCAAGGGCCACACGCATTGACCAGTGTGTTTGTTGTCGGTTGGCACCGGTTCAAAGGGTGGAATGCTACACCGGGTGGAGTGTTTGGTGGGCGTGCCTGGCAAGGGGAGCTTGGGTTGCACCGTTTGAACGCCAGAAGTGAAAGGGGTAAGCGTGCCGGATGGAGCACCCTGAGGGTGTGTCGGCCAAAGCCCGTTTGGAGTGTGCCGCTGGGGGCTATTGAGAAGTGTGCCGTTAGGGGCTTGAAGGGTGTGCCGTTGGAGGCACAGAAAGTGTGCCGTTGGAGGGCACCAGGGGTGTGCCACTGGGGCTTCAAAGTAGTGTGCCACTGGAGGGCTCCACGGGTGTGCCGCTGGGGCACTTGTAGGGGTGCCGTTGGAGGCTGCCCTGGAGTGTGCCGCTGGAGGGCCACTTAGAGTGTGCCGCTGGAGGGGCACTTAGTGTGCCGCTGGAGGGGCTTAAAAAGGTATGCCGCTGGGGGCACTTAGTGTGCCGCTGGAGGGCACCATGGGGTGTGTCGCTGGGAAGGCACTAAGGGTGTGCCGCTAGAGGGCGTTTGAGCTTTTCTTCATTAACTCAGCAACTATGAGCTTCTTGGGACATTCCTCACCGCCAGGGACCCGAAGTCAGATTCACAACAGTATATAGATACAGCGGGTATCCTACTTTTCTCTTTGTCATTTAATTCGCCCGTGCAAATGTGAGGATTTGTCGGATGGTAGTACTCTTCAGATCTTCTTTCTTCAGTTCTATTTCTCACTCGGAACTGGGGGATTGCGAGCGTGAAATTTTATGCGTCCACAAATGCCCCCCACCCACGGGTAGCGCGGCCGAAGGGTGTAACAAGCGGTGCACGTGGGTGCACTTGCCCTCATAGGGTGTTCCCTTTCTTCTCTTTTCTCTCTTTCTCTTCTCTCTTTCTTTTCTTCTCTTTTTCTTTTCACCTTTTTCTCCTTTTCTTTCTTTTCTTCTTCTTCTTTTTTTTTTATTCTTTTCTCCTCTATTCTTCTTTCTTCTTCTTCTTTTTTCTTTCTTTCTTTCTATATTTTCTTCTTTTTTTCTTTTCTTTCTTCTCTTTTTATAACAACTCTGGACAGCCGTCAGCATAGATGTCGATGGTTGGATAGCTGTCGGCTGGGACACCGATGATTAGAAAGCTATCGGTTTAGGAGCCGATGGTTGGAAAGCTGTTGGCATGGAAGCCAATAATTGAATAGCTGTCGACCCAGAGGCCGATGATTGAGGTCGAGAAACCGGGCCATGTGGGCCGGAACCCGGGAGGCAGGCTAGAAAAGATGAAGTCAATGTTTCTTGTGAAAGCGGGCGAGCTGTAGGAGCCCGAGTTAATTTTGGAAAGGCAGGCCACACGGGCCACAGTTGAAGTCGGGAGAGCGGGCTACAGGAGCCGAAGTCGGTAGAGCGAGCCACGAGGGCGGAGAGGAGGGTTCATTCCTTTACTGATCTGGACGGCGGGTACAAGTCAACAGGGATTTTCATCACCCGAAAGGACGGAGAGAAGAGTTTGTTGATTCAAAAGGGATATTTTTCACCTGAAGGGATGGAGAGGAGTGTTTTTTGATTCAAAAGAGATATTTGTCGCCCGGAGGGATGGAAGGAAGAGTTTGTTCATTTAATGATCCGGACGGAAGGTCCAAATCAAAAGGGGTGTGTTTGTCACCGAAATGGGACGGAGAGAAGAGTTTGTTGATTCAAAAGAGGTATTCGTTACCCGGAGGGACGGAGAGGATAGTTTGTTGATTCCAAAGGGATATTCGTCGCCCGGAGGGATGTAGAGAAGAGTTTCTTGATTCCAAAGGGATATTCATCGCCCGAAGGGACGGAGAGAAGAGTTTGTTAATTCAAAAGAGATATTCGTCATCCGAAGGGACGGAGAGAGGAGTTTATTGATTCCAAAGGGGTATTCGTCACCCAAAGGGACGGGGAGATGGCCAAGTCGCTGACATGGGCTAGTGTTAGAGCAAGGAAAAAGGGGGTGATTCCTCGCCCGAATGGCAGGCTCGGGCCAGGGTGAAAGGGTATTTGTTGTGCCCTTATGGTCAATTGAGTTCATATGGTCACTTGGGTCATTCGACATCATTCTATGGTCATATGAGTTCTAATGTATTCTTGGTTTTGATAATGGCTAAACACTATTAGTCATTGATATTTTTCACCTTCATGTGATTGACATACGTGATGTTTTTATTCATGACAGGTGCGCCAATGAATGGACAAGGAATCAAGTGAAAATGGTGAACGTGAATGCTGAATGTTGCGCCCTCGCATGCGGATCGACCTGCGCGGTCAGGTCGCGGGGGTCAAGGGGGCAGCGCCCCTTGCGGGGGTTTCCGGGGGTGGAGCCCCCGGAACAAAATTTGGCTTGAAGACTCAGTAATAAAACTTCAAGACAATCAAGGTCGATGCCACAGACATGAACGGGCGGCTAACGGACTCAAGCAACGGAGCTGGTGCGGCCAACAGACCGACCCGGGGTGACCCGGGCTCTGCCCAGTTGGCGATCGACCGCCAGCACAGGGGCGGTCGACCGCCCCAGCCAGGGACTGCCAAGGCTGCACGTTTTTCAGTGGCGGTCGACCAGATTTCCCAGGGATCGCCCGGTTGTAGGTGTTTTAGTGGCGGTCGACCGCCAGGAGCTGCAGGTCGACCGCCAGCCCCGAGCCTTCATTTTTGACTTTGTTTCCAACTTCGAAAAGGGCCATTCTACATGGATTTCTTTAATCCAAAAGTCACCTAATCACTCACAAATTGTGGATCTGGTCTAAGGCTTGTCCATAGACCATTCAAGGTCTATAAAACCAATACAAGAGGGTTGGAAACCCTAATGCTTCAAGGGGCTTCTTGTGAGATCTAGGGTGGCTGCAAGAGAGCTTGGAGACGAGTTATTGTTCACGTGAACAGTAGTTCGTGAAGGTGTTCTTCATCCAATCAAAGGGGAATCAAGCTCAAATCAAAGCCAGCAAACCTCAAGGAAGATTACATCAAAGCAAGGCTATCAAAGTGATCCAAGGAAGCTGGTTTGATTCAAGTTCTTCAAAGGAAATCATCTTCATCCATTCAAGTTCTTTCTAGTTCATTCAAGGTGATATTTCAAGCATTCAAACTCCTAGAAGCTAAATAAGCAATCAAGATTCAAGGTAGCTTCATCATCTCTTTCATTCATTCAAAGAAATTCAAAGAGAAGATCAAGAGAGAAGAATTGAAGGAAGAGGTACTGTTTACGTGAACAGTACTCCGTGAAGAACATTCATCCAATCAAGGGTGAATCAAGAAGATTGAGTTGAAGCCAAGAGGAGCCTTGTTGCTGATCAACATTTCATACAAGGGCCAATTCATTTTCACTCATAACTCAATCTCTTGTTTTAGTTCCTTCACATTTGTTTCATTTTCATTATTGTTAAACATTGAAAGTGTGATTCATCCCTACTGGTGGTTAGTAGGAAGGCAATTGGAGGGTGTTCCAATTTGCAGTTGACGTCCCTACCAGGTGGTGAGTAGGAAGGCAATCGGTAGTTTCCGATTTGCGATTTGGTGCGCTGCACAAGTGAAGCCTCACCGGGTTTTGGTGAGGGGTGGACGTAGGGCTGAGGATTCAGTCCGAACCACCTTAAAAATCCTGTCTAGCATGGTTTGCTTGTGTGATTGAATCGTTCTAGGTGCATGCTTAGGATCGAATTATTATATATCTTGCTTATCTTGCTAAGTGAATCATAGCATACTTGGAAGCTAGTTTCTATTCCGCTGTAATTCATTTTAACTAGCTGTTTAGAGGGCCGCATTGCGAAAAGTGGGGCTGATCTATTCACCCCTCCCCTCTAGATCCGCTGTCCACTACACAACAGTATTTTGTTCTTTAATGCGTCGGGGGTACTGGCTAAGAAAGGCCTTTTAGTTCTCCAACTGGGCAGAAAGTCTACAAGACAGATTAGAGAAAAGGAGTCTTTTTCTTCTTCGGATGGATGGAAAGTTTGAACCAGAGTAGAGAGAATCTTTTTATTCTCTCGCTGGATGGCAGGTCCGAACTAAAGTGAAAGGATCTTTATGTTCTCTTAGCCAGACGGAAGGTCCGATCTAGAGTGGAAGGATCTTTTTGTTCTCTAGCCGGACGGAAGGTCTGATCTAGAGTGGAGAGAATTTTTTTATTCCTCGGCTGGACGGCAGGTCCGGACCAAAGTGAAAAGAATCTTTTATTCTCTAGCCGGGTGGAAGGTCTGATCTAGAGTGGAGAGAGTCTTTTGTTCTCTAGCTGGACGGAAGGCCCGATCTAGAGTGAAAGGATCTTTTAGTTCTCTAGCCGGAGGGAAGGTCCGATCTAGAGTGGAGAGAATCTTTTTATTCCCCGGTTGGACGGCAGGTCCGAACCAAAGTGAAAAGAATCTTTTTATTCTCTAGCCGGGCGAAAGGTCCAATCTAGAGTGGAGAGAGTCTTTTGTTCTCTAGCCGGACGGAAGGTCCGATCTAGAGTGAGAGGATCTTTTAGTTCTCTAGCCGGAGGGAAGGTCCGATCTAGAGTGGAAATGGTCTTTTGTTGTTCTCTGGCTGGACGGCAGGTCCGATCTAGAGCGAAAAGTCTTTTTTAGTTCTCTAGTCGGAGGGAAGGTCCGATCTAGAGTGGAGAGAACCTTTTTATTCTCTGGCTGGACGGCAGGTCCGAACCAAAGTGAAAGGATCTTTTTGTTCTCTAGCCGGACGGAAGGTCCGATCCAGAGTAAGAAGTCTTTTGTTATCTGGCTGGACGGAAGGTCCGAACCAAAGTGAGAGGGTGTTTTAATTCTCTAGTAGGACGGAAGGTCCGCTCTAGAGTGGAGGGGTCTGTTTGTTCTCTGGCTGGGCGACAGGCCCGAACAAAAGTGAAAGGATTTTATTTTGTTCTCTAGCCGGTCGGAAGGTCCAAACCAAAGTGAAAGGATTTGATGTTCTTCAATGCGCCAGGAGTGCCGGCTGTGAAATCCGAACCCGAAAAAGTGGACCGCAAGGGCCAGAATCGGTGTTGCGGAAGTAGGCCGTGAAGTTTGAAATCTGGGAAGTGGACTACAAGAGCCGCAATCGGGAAGCTGGCTACAAGAGCCAAAATTGGGGAGCAGGCTATGAGGGCCCAAATTGAGGAAGCCGACTACGAGAGTCGCAATCGGGAAGCTGGCTGCAAAAGCCGAAATTGGGGAGCAGGCTATGAGAGCCCAAATTGAGAAAGCAGACTACGAGAGCCGCAATCGGGAAGCTGACTGCAAAAGCTAAAATTGGGGAGCAGGCTATGAGAGCCCAAATTAGGGAAGCGAACTATATAAGCCGAAGTTGGGAGATTAGCAAGTTGCGAGGGTAGGAAGTAGGTCGTGGGGGGCCAAGATTGGGCTCCACTGGCCAAAATTGGGAAAGCAGGCTGCGATAACCACAATTGAGAGTCTTTATTATTATTATTATTATTATTTCTTTCTTTATTCAAGTATGCAGGCATTCGTCAGCAGGCATAACATAAATATACATAAGGTAGCTCTCTCTATAGGGGATGGGATAAGGACATCGCCCATAATCTGTAGACACAGTACGGGTCAGGAGGCACTACTAAAGGGGTGGTGCACCCGTCAAGAGGATATCGCATGTCTTGCATGCATAGCTTAAATTCACGCATTTCACCCAAGATAACACTCTGCGGAGTGGAGGAGCAAACATGAGAACAAAAAGCCCTAAACATAGGGATATGCATGTTTTCTAAGCAACACCCGAGGATTACTGTAGTGCCTACATTTACGTTTCAGGCACTCGATTTTGGTAGCTTTGCACAGCCCCCATCTATTTATTTTGGTAGCGGATTTCACCGTTCGACGCGAGTCTCCTTATTTATTTCAGTGGAGATTGCCGGCTACTAGGATTCGCCCTTGTCATAATTTTATTACGGATTCCACCGTTTGACGCGAGTTTCCTCATGTGTCTCAATGGGGATTCCCAACTATTAGGATTCATCCTTATTAAAATTCGCTTCACCTTTTCATGCGAGTCTCCTCATGTGTCTCAATGGGGATTCCCGGCCACTCAGATTCACGTTCCTCTCTTCTCTTTTTTTTTTATTTTTTACCTCATTTTTTCCTCTTTTTTTAAGTGGGGGTGGGCAGCTTTTTCCTCACGATTATCTTTCACGCGAGTGCAGAAATTCAAGCATCCGTAGAGTGCTAAGAAGAAAGTCGGGCAATCCCTACGGTTGAAGACCATTGAACACATTAAATGTGAAGTGTGGGAGTGCTGCCTCAGGTTTATTTTGTGAGTTGGGTTTAGCAGTTTAGCCATGACTCTTCCTTTTGACGTGTGCACTCGCCATAATTGGGTTGCCTTTGAGCGTATGCCATGACGTACGTGCATCCGGAATCGGGGCAGCATTATTATTTAGTAAGGAAACAAGGTCCTAGAAAAATCTAAAGAGGTGTGTTATTCTATATTATAGGCAAGCATGCAAGCAGAGTAATCAAGCATTCTTCTCTCTCTTTTTTTTCTTTTTTTTTTGCGTACGAAGATATTGTCGTTACGTATAAGTTTAGTGGTACTAAAAGTATTAGGGGAGCAGACCACGAAGGGCCAAAAGGATATTAGGGAAGCGGGCTATAGAAGCCAAGGGACATTAGAGGAGCAGGCCATAAGGGCCAAAAGATGTCGAGAAGTAGGCCAGAAAAGTCGAGGGACATCAGGGAAGCAGGCCATAGAAGCCGGGAGATGGTGGGAAGCGGGCTAAAAGGGCCAAAGGTTGGCGGATCAGGCTATGAGAGTGATGGGAATCGACGTCGAGCACTGACATTGTTATTTTGCATTTGTGTCCTTTAGTTTACTTTTATATCTTTGGGAAAGTATATGTACAATTGTAAGGCTTGGTAAGCCAATGTGTCATTCCCTAAGATTGTTTGGGTTTTTGTGCAAATGTGTAGTAGGTCCAGCTAGGGGGCCCCCTCCCCTTCCCCATTGGTCCACCTCATCCATGTGGGACTGGTCAATCATCTTAGGTGGCCATCTAGAAGGTTTGAATGCTAATTGACCACATGGGAGACAAAGGGGTTAAAATTTCAAAGGTTGGCCACCTACCTTACCTACCTAGTCAAAGGAGTGCTCCATTCATATGTAATTTATTTATTTTGAGTTTTGACCACATGGGGGATGAAAATGACATATTTCCCACGAAATTATCAGCCCCCCCACCCCTTGCCATTTTCTATATAAGCCTATGTATAGTGTCATTAGAGATTAATGAAGAAAAATTTGTAAAATTGGCTTGAGCCATTGAAGGGTGTGCCCTTGTTCCTCTCTCCCCCTGGTGTTCTTCTCCTCAAACCTCAAGTTCTAGAGTGTATCAATCTTCTATCTCCCCCTCTCAACCTCCGGTGATCGTTTGTGCCGCCGCCGCCGCCGTTCGTGCCGCCTTCGAGCCACCACGGGATCGTCTTCGGTTTTCTGTCCTGCTGGACAGAGGTGTGGTTCGTGAATTCCTGAAGCCAGCCACGAGTTCTGATCGATTTGAAATTTTTAGGGTTGGTTCCTATCTTCTAACCCCTTCTCCACAAAAAAATCCAGGTTCAAAAGGCACCGTTTCATATTGTTTCCTCTTCGTTCAACTCTCAATCTCAGATCTGTTCTGTCACTATCTACAGTGATAGTAGCCTTGAGTTCTCCACCTTCGACCACCCTTTTGATTTTATTTATATCTCCCAATTTAACTGTGTGTTCTTTCCATCGTCCCCTATCACCACAATTTTTCTTAAATTTTTATCATCCTTCTACCTATTTTTCAAAATTCATGTTCTATCGGAGCTACAGTACTTTCAGCCAGATCCCAGATCCGACCTTTGTCCACTGAACAAATCACAGAAAATCATAGACACATCCAAACGTGTCCAAACCAATTTTTCCATCTTCCCATCTCAATTTCTAACAACTTTTCTGAAGAACACATCTTCAAATTCGGACGTCTACTTCACGGTCAAAGGCAATCCACAGTTAAGTCCTCTGCAGGCCTGAGTCTTCGGTTACTATACAATAGGAGAATGAAAATTCCATAAGTCAAGATCCGAGCAGATCCAGATCAGATCTTTGGGCCTAGGTTGAAGAACTTCAAGCTAGCTTTCCAACGGAGCCAGTCTCGTGTCGATCCGACATCGGGGCTGATCGCAGCGTCCATTCTCGCCAGAGCGCGCGCAGCAAAATAGCAGCATCCAGTCCGCGGGCAGCAAACCCGACGGGTGCCGAACGAAGCCGCCGGGCCTCCGGCCGGCGTTCCAGCACGCCGCCATCCCAAGGAGCGATCCTCCGGGCATCCACCCCTACAGCGGTGCCACCGGGTCCCACACGGCCCCTCCAGACAGCACGTGGGCCCCACCGTCACTAGTTCGGGTGCTGCCGAATCAACGTGAGAAGCTGCCCGTCAACCCGAATTCGGTCCTCCCGGATCCCATTGTGTAGCCCTTTACCTCCCTGCGTGGAGTGGGCAGCGGCTTGCATTTCTGTAATATTGGGTAATATTGTTCCGGGAGTACGAGTTTCGACCGGGTCCGTCGTCCCCACGCCGAGCGCGTGGAGGTATCGTCTTCGCTCCTTACTTGGCATTTTGCTTGATTTCATATATGCTTGTTTATGCCACTGCTAGAGAGCATGTTTTAGGACCTAGCTCGCTATAACTTCATATCACCGCTGCTGCGAGAGAGTGAGCGAGACCGTCCCGTGACCCGATCCGGGCACGAAAGTGCGAGCCGACCACCCTAGCTCTTGCCGGTTTCTCAACCGTGCACGTCCGACGCTTCCCTCGTTAAGGGACAACCGCGAGCTTGTCGTGTCCGTGGTCCCGTCCCGCATCAATTTGGTATCAGAGACAGGTTGAGTCTAGGGTCTCCAAAACAAAAAAAAAGAGTGTCATTTAAGTCATTTTCTAAGTCGTGTTTATGATCATCATATTTTCAAAACAACAAAAAGAGTCATTTTTGGGTCGCATACATCCCTTTACTCGGTATATCAAAAGGTGTTGTCCGAACGTTAGGCTACGCCTATCGGGAAGGCCGCACATTTGCGCGAGTGATCTTCGGATCGGTTATCTCCGCCACGTACCGAGTCTTGGTTTACGTCTAGGGTCCTTAGTGTGCATGCATTCCAACTTTGCATTACTTAGGGTCGTGTCTAGTGTCTTGCCCAAATGGCCTTGCATATCATTTCCTAGGGATCCATTCCCGTATTTTGGCAACTATGGCCAACCCATGTCGACCCGTCCAAGGTGATCGGTCCGTGTCCGAGTACATTCGGGCATATCATAAGTATTGGTTGGAACATGGCTTGGGAGAGGAGAGCAAAACGGCCGCATTTCAGTTCCGGAGAGGTTTGCGCCTTCACTTCCAATTGGAATGTCTTATCCGCAATGCATTCTCTCTAGCGGAATCCTATACGGTCGCTCTAGTGGTTGAACCATTTGAGTCACACTTCTCTCGGTATGGTGGCTTTCGACAAGCATCCACCTCCCAGCTGCCTACACCATGGCCTTCACCACTCGAGAGAGTTCCAATGTCATCCATCTCTATTTCCGAATTTGATTCGGAATCCTCTCATTTGGAACCACCAAGACCCGAGCCACCCGTATTTCTAACGGGTACGTTTTTCATAGCCGAGCCGCTTCTTAGTTGGCTCAAGGATGGCTTGGTCCCACCACCCTTCCCATCAATGGACCCCACACTACCACTAGTGTCAAGCAACTCATTTCATACCACCTTCCGGTCTCGTCACTATGTGGACACATTGGACGACCTTCTTAAAGGGTTAGACCGGCAGTTGACCTTTACACATTTATTGGCCCGAGGCTTTGACCAACCCACTAGTCTTAGCTTCACCCATCCGACCTTAGGGTCCATTACCTCCCAGTGCACCGTGGGTTGTGTCACCACGGAGGTCCTCTTACTCCTTCCGTTACCAGATGAGCCTGAATTCATACCCTTTTGTCCGAGGGAGGAATCATACTTCTTGCCCACGATCCCCGTCCCACCCGTCACAATTCAAGAAGGTGACTATCCACACCTTCAAAACTTCTACACGTGGGACCGTGACTTGTGGGAACCCACCACAAGGGGTCATACCTTCTTTGATCCCTTTGACCCATTCCTTAGTGGATCCTTAGACTCTCCACATTCACTTCACTTCTTCGAGGGAGTCCGCTACCACACCCCTTCCCCACGGGCCGGGTCGTCTATGCCCACCAAGCCCGTACACTTACAAAATACGCCATCATCTAGGGGAGATACTCTTGGCCCTCCCACATCCACATCCCATATGCATGCATGGCCCACCTTAGGATGTCAAGGATTTCCACATGATATCAACCACCGGTTACGTCAGATGCATGCATGGCATACGTTTGGGTGTCCTGGCCCCCCCCCTCACCCATGTACGGGTCGGACTAACAATAGGTGTGTCTAGAGTCATACATGAGTAAGTTTCTTGTTTGCATGGTTTGTGTGTAGTTTGAGAGTCTGCATGTGTCTTGTGCAAGCTCGTTGTCGTTCTCTTATGAGTAAGAGGCGAGTGGACTCGTTCGATGAGTATGGGATCGGTTCTATATCTACACCCGGATCTACTCACCTACAGGGACTCAGCGGTGATTCCTTGTGAGTCTTCGAGCTGCTTCCTTCCCTTTGAGAGTGCCCCACCCGGAGTGTCCACCTCTAGCCCATGGCAGCTTGTGCATATCAAGTATATATGAAATGAGCAGGTGACGGTCACTTGGAGTGGAGTATACCAGCGCTACTTGGCATGGTGACGGATCTGCCGGAGTACTCGAGCATCCATACCCCTACTCGACGGGGTCGAGTTCCTCCCACCCGGGGAGAATTGATGGGAATCGACGTCGAGCACTGACATTGTTATTTTGCATTTGTGTCCTTTAGTTTACTTTTATATCCTTGGGAAAGTATATGTACAATTGTAAGGCTTGGTAAGCCAATGTGTCATTCCCTAGGATTGTTTGGGTTTTTGTGCAAATGTGTAGTAGGTCCAGCTAGGGGGCCCCCTCCCCTTCCCCATTGGTCCACCTCATCCATGTGGGGCTGGTCAACCATCCTAGGTGGCCATCTAGAAGGTTTGAATGCTAATTGACCACATGGGAGATAAAGGGGTTAAAATTTCAAAGGTTGGCCACCTACCTTACCTACCTAGTCAAAGGAGTGCTCCATTCATATGTAATTTATTTATTTTGAGTTTTGACCACATGGGAGATGAAAATGACATATTTCCCATGAAATTATCAGCCCCCCCCACCCCTTGCCATTTTCTATATAAGCCTATGTATAGTGTCATTAGAGATTAATGAAGAAAAATTTGTAAAATTGGCTTGAGCCATTGAAGGGTGTGCCCTTGTTCCTCTCTCCTCCTGGTGTTCTTCTCCTCAAACCTCAAGTTCTAGAGTGTATCAATCTTCTATCTCCCCCTCTCAACCTCCGGTGATCGTTTGTGCCGCCGCCGCCGCCGTTCGTGCCGCCTTCGAGCCACCATGGGATCGTCTTCGATTTTCTGTCCTGCTGGACAGAGGTGTGGTTCGTGAATTCCTGAAGCCAGCAACGAGTTCTGATCGATTTGAAATTTTGAGGGTTCGTTCCTATCTTCTAACCCCTTCTCCACAAAAAACTCCAGGTTCAAAAGCCACCGTTTCATATTATTTCCTCTTCGTTCAACTCTCAATCTCAGATCTGTTCTGTCACTATCTACAGTGATAGTAGCCTTGAGTTCTCCACCTTCGACCACCCTTTTGATTTTATTTATACCTCCCAATTTAACTGTGTGTTCTGTCCATCGTCCCCTACCACCACAATTTTTCTTAAAGTTTTATCATCCTTCTACCTATTTTTCAAAATTCATGTTCTATCGGAGCTATAGTACTTTCAGCCAGATCCCAGATCCAACCTTTATCCACTGAACAAATCACAGAAAATCATAGACACATCCAAACGTGTCCAAACCAATTTTTCCATCTTCCCATCTCAATTTCTAACAACTTTTCTGAAGAACACATCTTCAAATTCGGACGTCTACTTCACGGTCAAAGGCAATCCACAGTCAAGTCCTCTGCAGGCCTGAGTCTTCGGTTACTGTATAACAGGAGAATGAAAATTCCATAAGTCAAGATCCGAGCAGATCCAGATCAGATCTTTGGGCCTAGGTTGAAGAACTTCAAGCTAGCTTTCCAACGGCGCCAGTCTCGTGTCGATCCGACATCGGGGCTGATCGCAGCGTCCATTCTCGCCGGAGCGCGCGCAGCAAAACAGCAGCATCCAGTCCGCGGGCAGCAAACCCGACGGGTGCCGAACGAAGCCGCCGGGCCTCCGGCCGGCGTTCCAGCATGCCGCCATCCCAAGGAGCGATCCTCCGGGCATCCACCCCTACAGCGGTGCCACCGGGTCCCACACGGCCCCTCCGGACAGCACGTGGGCCCCACCGTCACTAGTTCAGGTGCTGCCGAATCAACGTGAGAAGCTGCCCGTCAACCCGAATTCGGTCCTCCCGGACCCCATTGTGTAGCCCTTTACCTCCCTGCGTGGAGTGGGCAGCGGCTTGCATTTCTGTAATATTGGGTAATATTGTTCTGGGAGTACGAGTTTCGGCCGGGTCCGTCGTCCCCACGCCGAGCGCGTGGAGGTATCGTCTTCACTCCTTACTTGGCATTTTGCTTGATTTCATATATGCTTGTTTATGCCACTGCTAGAGAGCATATTTTAGGACCTAGCTCGCTATAACTTCATATCACCGCTGCTGCGAGAGAGTGAGCGAGACCGTCCCGTGACCCGATCCGGGCACGAAAGTGCGAGCCGACCACCCTAGCTCTTGCCGGTTTCTCAACCGTGCACGTCCGACGCTTCCCTCGTTAAGGGACAACCGCGAGCTTGTCGTGTCCGTGGTCCCGTCCCGCATCAGAGAGCCAACATTGGGAAGCAGGCCACGAAAGCCAAAGGGAAGCAGGCTACGAGTGCCAGAATTGGGAAGCAGGCCACGAAGGTCAAAGGGAAGCAGGCTACGAGAGCCAGAATTGGGAAGCAGGCCACGAAGGTCAAAGGGAAGCAGGCTACGAGAGCCAGAATTGGGAAGCAGACTATAAGAGCCAGAGTTGGGAAAGCGAGCTACAAGAGCTGAAATTCTGGGCAGCAGGCTGCAAGAGCCAAGATTTGGGAAGCAAGTTATGAAAGTCGAGATTGAGAAGCAGGCTACAAGAGCCGGAGTTGGAAAAGCGGGCTGCGAGAGCCGAAGACATTGGGAAATAGGCTAAGAGAGCCGAGGAGAAGGGTCCCTTTTATTCTCTGGCCGGGGGAGGGGTCCGAACCAACGTGAAAGGTCTATTCTTTTGTTCTCTAGCCAGGGAAGGGTCCGAACCAGATTGAAAGGTTGACTCTTTAATTCTCTGGCCGGGAAAGGATCCGAACCAAAGTGAAAGGTTGATTCTTTGATTCTCTGGCCGGGAAAGGATCCGAACCAAAGTGAAATGCTGATTCTTTAATTCTTTGGCCGAGAAAGGATCCGAACCAAGGTGAAAGATTGATTCTATGATTTTCTGGCCGGGAAAGGATCCGAACCAAAGTGAAAAGGGTCTCTTGATTTTGTTGGGTGGCCAAAGGCCGCAGGTGGAGTTGCTTATTGGCTCGACATCTGTCGGCTCGAATGCCGATGCTTGAGAAGCTGTTAGCTCGGAAGCCAATGGATGAGATGTTGTCGGCTCAGAGGCCGATGATTGGATAGCTGTCGGCTTGGAAGCCAATAATTGGGAAGCTGTTGGCTTAAAAGCCAATGATTGAATAGCTGTCGACTCAGGGGCCGATGATTGAATAGTTGTCGGCTCAGGGGCCGATGATTGAATAGATGTCAGCCTGGAAGTCGATAATTGGGAAGCTGTCAGCTCAGGGGTCGATGGTTGGATAGCTGTCGGCTCAGGGCCGATGATTGAATAGCTATCGGCTCAAGGGCTGATGACTGGATATCTGTCGGCTTGGTGCCCCAATGGCGGAATGTTTTTCGGCTTGAAGCCCCGATGGCTTAACATCTTTCGGCTTGACGCCCCGATGGCAGAATGTTTTTCGACTTGAAGCCCCGATGGCTGAACATCTTTTAGCTTGACGCCCCGATGGCTGAACATCTTTTGGCTTGACGCCCCGATGGCGGAACATCCATCGGCTTGAAGCCTCGATGGCTGAGTATCTGTTGGTTCGAAGCCCCGATGGCTGAATATCTATAGGCTCGAAACCGTAATGGTTGAACATCTGTCGGATTGAAGCCCCGATGGCTGAATTTCTGTCGGCTTGAAGCACCGATGGCTGAACATCATTCGGATTGAAGCCCCGATGGCTAATTATCTGTCGGCTTGAAGCCCCGATGGCTGAACATCTTTCGGTTGAAGCCCCGATGGCTGAATATCTTTTGGCTTGAAGCCCCGATGGCTGAATGCTTTGTCGGTTTAATGCCCCGTTGGCGGAATGCTTTGTCGATTTAACGCCCCGTTGGCAGAATATCTTATCGATTTAACGCCCCATTGGCGGAGTGCTTGTCGGCTTGAAGCCCCAATGGCTGACCATCTTGTCGGTTTAACGCCCCGTTGGTGGATCCTCTTGTCGGTTTAACGCCCCGTTAGCGGAGTGCTTGTCGGCTTGAAGCCCCGATGGCTGAGTGTTTGTCGGCTTAGACGAAAGGTCATGATGTCGACCACATGAGAAGTCTATTTGTTGGATGGCTGAAGGTAGAGGGTGAAAGCCCATGTCTACCTCAAGGCTCACTTTCTTTTCTTCTCATCTTCTTTTATGTGGAGGGGCGAGTGGAAAGACCATGTCTACCTGATGGCTGTTCTTTTCTTTTCTGCTCTTCTTTTTATTGTGAAGAGGCGGGTTCAAAGACCACGTCTACCTCATGACTGTTCTTTTGTTCTGCTCTTCCTTTCTCATTAATGCCCCCAGACTAGGGTGTATTTCTCTTAATGTGCCCCCAGGATGGGGTGTAACTTTCCTTCTGTGCCCCCAAGTGGGATGTATTTCATGGCTTCCAGGCCCCCAGACGGGGTGTAACTTCTGCTTCTTATGCCCCGGAGCGGGATATGTTTCTCTTCGAATGCCCCTAAACTGAGTATAGTCTTTGCTTCTCATGCCCCCATCGCGGGGTGTAGTTCTTCCTCAAATGCCCCTAAACCGGGGCAGATTTTTTTGAATACCCCTCAGCCGGGGTGATGGGGACATCAGAGCAAGAGCACTAACATTTTAATTTATATTTATGTCATTTAGTTTACTTTTATATCCTTGGGAAAGTATGTTTACAATTTTAAGGCTTTATAAGCCAATGTGTCATTCCCTAGGATTCTTTGGGTTTTTGTGCAAAAGTCCAGTAGGACCAGCAAGGGGCCCCCATCTCCTTCCCTATTGGTCCACCTAAGTCTTAGGGCCCATGTGGGGCCAGTCAAAGGTCCAAGGTGGGCTTCTAGATGATTGACCATTCAAAGGGGACAATGGGTGAAAAATGTCCAAGATGCCTCCCCTTAAGTCAAGGGGGTGCCCCCCATTAAAATAACATTTTGTATTTTATATTTTTAGGCCAATTGACCATATGGGGGAAGAAGATGCTACCCCTCCCCTCTCTCCCACGAATTCCAACCCCCCCCCCCTTCCTCCCCTTCTATATAAACCCATGTATAGTGTTTTGTAAGAATGAATGAAGTGAAAATTTTGTGAAATTGGTTAGAACCTCCAAAGAGGGTGCGCCCCTCTCCCCTCTCTCTCTGGTTTCTCTCTTCCTCCTCCATCATTCCAGGGTGTGAGACCCTTTCTACCTCCCCCTCTCATCCTCTGAGTTCAACTTCTGCCGCCGCCGCCGCCACCATCGCACCGCCATCGCGCCGCCGTCTTCATCGCCGGAATTCTATCTCCATCAGGACAGAAGCTCATCTCCGGAATTTTATCTTTACTTCTTGTTGTCTGATCGAGCCCAAACTTTGAGGGCTTGTTCTACGCTTCTCCCCTAGCCTCCAGTTTAAGTTTTGTGTCATTTGGACGTCATTTGGTATTTTTTTCATATTTACTGTTCTTCCCCCTGTAATCTGCCATTCTACGGATCTACGATAAAGAGTCACCTTGTTGTATTTTTCCCACCAACTTATAAATTTATAAAAAAATCATAAAAATTCTCAGGTTTTACTCACGTCCTACCCTGTCTCCCATAATTGTTGTCGCCCCTGGAAAAATCATTTACCCCTCGGTCAAAGGTCAGTCTCAGGAAAAACATAGTCTGCCATGTGTGTCTGTCAGTCCGGGTCTGAAAAAAAATAGTCTTACAGTCATTCTCATTTTCAATCTGTCCACTGGATGGAGCTGTGAAAATTTTATGTTGTAGATCTGGGAGTCCTCTTTCCAACGCTACTAGCCACGCCTCAATTGGCCTCCGGATCTGAGCACTATAATTCTTGCAGCCGAGACGTGCAGATATGTTCCTTGTGCAGGTCTGAAATTACAGTCTGGGAATAATTCGTGCAAAATTATCAAAAGTCAATTTCTGGAACCGCCACTTCAAGAGTCGATCAGGGATATCCCGTCATCGTCCCAGCCAAGCGGCGCCTTCAGAAGACCTCAGGAGGGCGACGTTCCTTTGGAAATCTCACCTTGCTATCCAGCGAGTCAGAACCGAGTTGGCGCAGTACCGAGTCGGCGCAGGACCGAGTCGGACCAGCAGGCCGAGTTCACCCCGAACGTACGTCCGGATTGCTGCCCGTCAACCCAGGGTCAGTCCTCCCGGGCCCCACTTGAAGCCCTTTACCTCCCTGCGTGGAGTGGGCAACAAAATCCACGGTTGTAATTAATTTTTACCGTTGTTACCGGGAGTTACCGTACTTGACCGGGAACGTCTTCCCCACGCCCGGAGCGTGGAGGTACACTCGCCACCCTTCTCGTAGGCATTACTTTACTCGTATATTTTTGTATATGCCGCTGCATGAGTGATAGATTATCTAGCTTGTTGTCATTTTATCACCGTTGCGAGAGCGAGAGTGAGTGACCGTCCCGTGACTCGACCCGAGTTAACGCGGAAAGGCCGATACCCGAGACTCACTGCCGGTTTCTCAACCGCACACGGTCCCACGTCTTCCCTTGCTTAGGGACGATCGCGAGCTAGAGTCCTGTTGACACCTTGAAAATGATCAAGGGCGGAAATGGAATTGAAAAGAAGATCAGACTCGCAGCGAAAGATTGATGGGGAAGCTCGTCAACCATCTGCCCGGCTGAAGCCTCTTCAGGCCAAGCTGATATCCGGTGTCGTCGTCTGCCAGACGGCAGCACTGATAAAGTAGCAGTCACTTAACTGATAAGATATGAGCAGACAAAGATGAAGCCAGAACCAGCAAATAAAGATTTTAAAGACTCCTGCAAAGTCAGAACAGAGGAAGAACTGTACCAGGCTAAAAAAAATGTTATCCTGTCTTGTCATCATTCAGGTGACAATGCTGATGAAATGATACCCAGTTTTGTCATCGTTCAGATGGCAATGCTGATGAAATCCCGGTCCACCGACTGATGAAATCTCAGAATGATCTCAATATAAGCTATGCCACCAAACCACTCATTCGAAGAAGGGGAAGAGGGCGAAGAGGCGAGAGGGGTTTTTGGCAAGCGGAAGTCCACCTCCTCTAGAAAAAAAGAAAAGAAGGAGAGCCAGAGAAGAGAGAAAAAGCAGAGAAGAGAACCCGAGGTCGATCGAAGGTGGGCAGCCGGGGAGGGAGAGGAGTCAATGCTCCGCCCTCCCCCCCTTTCTGTAGTTCATGTTCTTAATTTCGATTGTTTCTCTTTCCTCTTTCTCTGATGTGCTCCGCAGTGCTGTAACCGGTTTCATACCGATAGGATGATGTATTGCTGTTGCTTTCTTCCTGTGTATCTCCTCCGATGTATGATTCAGGTGGAGTATCAGTGTTGAATGAATGGATATGACAGGTTGCAGTTGACGCCTGCTGTTCGTCTCTCTGAAGCCTTGTTGCCATCCCCCATGTCTTCTGCCTTATTTTGATTTTTATAGCATGCTATCCCCCTCCCCAGTTTAGTCAATAGTCTGCTGATTCGCCGGGTTTTCAAATGCTCTCTATGCTTATTCCAGAGCTAGGGACAGACCATCCCTTGGCCTCCGGGACGAAGTAGAGCTATACGATGACCGCCATTCATGGGATTCCGGAGTCTTAGATGTTCATGTTTGTCATCGAAGTCAAGCCTGGGCCAGAGACAGCCATCTCTTGGCTCCCATGATGACAAAAGATAACATAAAAACTGTCCCCGGGGACTTTATACAGTAATGGTGATAGGGATTCTCTAGACCCTGATCTTCCCCAATTCCTCTTCGATCATGGCCTTCCTTTGGAGCCTAAACCTAATCCAGTTCCAATTTGATGAATTGATTCACTTTTATCCCAAAGAAACCCTCTATCCTGGTCTGGACCATCAAGAAACCCAAAACAGGGTGCCGTAAAACTCTGAAACTCATCCCGACGCCCTCATCCATCTCGGCTTCACGAACAGTAGAATAGGTGAATAGTACTCGGCACAAGCGTTCCCGCACCGAGAACCCTATCTTCTTACCTGCGCCGAGAAGCAGCCCAACCTCACGCCGAGAAGCCTGCCCCCTTGGCCTCATCTCCTGTGCGCCGGGAACTCCCTCAGCCTAGCCTTCTGGCGCCGAGAACCCTAACTCCTTGGCCTCCTTGCCTGTGCCGGGAACCCTAACTCCTTGGCATCTTCTGGCGCCGAGAACCCTATCCCCCTAATCTCCACCTTCGCGCCGAGAACTCCACTAATGCTAGCTTCCCGGCGCCCCAAACAGGACCTTGTAAAGAACCCTTCCCGGCGTGGTGGTTTTCGCGCCGGGAACCTATATGCCCATTCAAAGCTGTGCCGAGAAGCTGCCCTGCCATCCAACTGAACCCCCAGCACCTGAATCAAACTCACCCAGGGATATCCAAGAGTCACCAAACCTGTCCTGGGGATAAATTTAAAGGGAGTCAGACTCCCTTATGTTCTGCTGATTCCACATCTGATTTATGAGCAATTCCTTCAGCGCAGGTGAGCTCTGCCACTGCATGAGTGCCATCGGCTTCTATAAGGGAAGAATCGGACATCGCCCCAGGGCATACATATGCAATTCGGGAGGTTCGGCCTCTCTTTCTCTCGGCTTTCATCCCGGCACTCCGTGGGTGATAGCCTATTCTCTCCTGGGCATAATCCTGATTATGGGGAGATGCTGCCGGAATGTCGATCGACGTTTTAACCCCGATAAGCCCCGGGAAGTGCACATCATACACCTCCCGACCGGCTCGATCTCTCAGGGGATACAAATGCTTCGAGGCTCTCGACCGGATGAGAAACGTGAACGGGGATATGTCTCCGATGATTGCTCAGGCCCCGTCTCGCCACTGCGTGGACGGTGTCCTATTTCTACCCGGCATGACCCATACAAGAGGAGGTCATGTTGATTTAATAAGTCTATCTTTATTCAGTCACCTTCTTAGAATAACAAGAGCTTTAATATTATGCACGGTCATTTTCAACCGCCCCGAGTGGCCTCCTATTCTGGCGTTTAATCAAGGGTTGTCCTTCCTTAGAAGGGCGTAATTAACGTCATAGCCTTTATGGTATGACGGACTTCTGGTCCCGACTCGGACCTCACAATCGACTGACCAAGTCAGGTCGAGCGCACGATAAAATTGTCACTCCGGTGACTGGCACGCCTAACAAACCAACCAATAAACACACATAATAAACCAATAAACAAACGATAAAAAAAAATAATAAAACCATCCCCACAAGTCTGGCACGCCCGGTGGGACCTAGTCTCCCTTCATCTCTACGCCAAAATAGGAGGCCCGGTGGGCCCCCCCTCAAATTTCTGATTCTGTGTGCTTTCTCTATTTTCAGGAAGCTACGATGACGGTTGGAATCATGTCTGTGTGCTTTGACCAGCAAGCGGTCGATGCGAATGTTCGAGAGGGCTACCTGGCGGTACCTCTTTCGTTCGGATCGATGCCGCCTGCTGTCGGAATGCCCAACTGCCTGGGCCTCATCTTCACTGACCTGCTCGAGATTGACCACCAAGAGCCAAAAGCTGTTGTCGAGACGCCGCCACAAGCTACCGGTCCCAAGAAGAGCCCGGTGTTGAAGAATACTCCTGGGGTCGTGTCCTGCTTTGTCCATCACGAGGCAAGGCAAAGCGCACCCTCTGCTGCTGCTGGAAAAGGAGGAAGATCCGATCGGAGAGCCCGATCCACTGCTGCGGGTCGTCGGAAATCCAATTCGGGGAAGACAATGCTGATTGGAAATATCCGGGCGAACCTCAACGGTTGCCCAAAGGAGGTCAAGCCAGATGTGATCGTCCCAATGGTACCTACCACCGATAGGTTCCGAATACTGGCTGCTAGGAGGGCCGACATGGAACATAGAGATAGAAGGCCACTGGCACCAAAGCTGCCCAGATTCAGGTAGATCTGGCGGCTGAAGAAAATCCAGAGCTGGGCCCCAGCTCAAGATGAAGAAAAAAATTTTGATGCTGCTGTTGCCCGCTTCAGAGCAGGGAGCAGAAGAGGAGAAAGAAAAGACGAAAGAGATGCTGTTGCTGTTCACCCCAGGGCTCGGGGTAGGAGAGGTGAGAAAGAGAATGAGGGAAGAAATATGACTGCTACTCGCCCCAGGATGAGGGGCAGAAGATATGAGAAAAAAGAAGACCGCATGGTCACCCACCCCATGGCCGAGGGCAAAAGATAGGAAAGGAAGGATTATGCTATTACTGCCGACCGCTACCCGGATGGGAGCAGAAGGTTCAGGGAGGAAGAGGAAATGAGAATAAGTGAACCAGTCACTGCTGTCATTCCAAGAAAACCGAGAGCCTGTGCCAGACAGGCCGATATATTCAAGTACTCCAAAGCCGAGCATCTGACTGCTCAGGTGGCAAGGCTGGCTTATCAGCAGAAAGGCCAGGAAAGACTGATGCTCCAACTAGAGCCACGAAGGCACAATCAGGAGGAGATGAAACAAGTGGTTCAAGACTACTTCCACTACCTGGGGAATTCTTCCCTCGGGCAGCGAAGATTATCCCGTGCCTTGGGCACCATAGAGGAAGAAGAAGAAGCCTTTCAAGAAGCAATGATCGGAGTCTCCTCCTCCGATTCCAATGATTATGAAGAAGGCCACAGAGCCGGGTATGGGAAAAAAGACCTGCACGGGGAAGAAGCTGAAAAAAGAATATCGGTCTTTGACCGGCTCAAATATCCCGACCAAGTAAAAAGGAAAGTCTACAGGCAGAGGGAAAAGATGCAGATCTTTGCCTGCAACATGGTCGGGCTTGTCAAAGGGCAGGATATGTTACCAACACAGCCATATGAACTGCTCAGACTGGCAACCAGACCAGGCCCCGTCACAAGGAGAAGTCAGGCGGCCAAAGAAAAAATAAAGACTGATGATGAAGTCCGAAAGATCACCACCATGACAGTGAATGTGGTGACAACAGAAGAGGAAGACAATCCCTTCGTCGATGACGCTGAAGGGACTTTAGAAGAGATACAGATCCCGTCAACCATGGATCCCATGATCCAGATGATGTTTAGACGATATCAACAAGAGATCAGTGCTCTCAGAAGACAACTAAATGAAAGGCATGAGGCTACACCGGTCTCCAAGCAAGTCGAGCCCGTGGGGCAGACCTCCAGCTCAACAGAAATGGCTGTCCCAGCTAATCCTCTCCCGACCGATAAGGGTAAAGAACCGAGCCAACCTGCTCTGCAGCAAACAGCAGCTCAGCCCTCTGTATCTCAGACACAGCCCACCGTGCCCACCCTGCGTGCAACTGTGATGACAACTCCTTACAGTCAGCAACAAGCTCACTTCTTCCCGGAGAACATAGATCCAGCCATACCCCACAAGCTGATGATTGAAAAGATTGTGGAGATGAAGTTGTCTGAAAAGACTGGTGATGATGCTGGTACCTACGATGTGTACAAGGTACCGTATCCTCCCCAGTATGCTGCTAAGAGACTACCTCCAGGCGTCAGTAAGCCGCCGAAGTTTGAAAAATTTAATGGCCAGGGCTCTCCCAGGGAGCACATAGCTTACTATACCACCATTATGGGTGACTTGGCCGCTGATGAAGCTTATCTGCTTAAGTTCTTCGGCTCATCCCTCACTGGGATAGCCTTTGAATGGTGTTCAAGCCTGCCGGCTGGGTCAGTGGCCGATTGGCCTGATATGCAAAGAAAGTTCCGCGACAGATTTCACGTCACAGAAAGAGAAATTACAATAGCAGAACTATATGCAACCAGGCAAAAGTAAGATGAAACAGCACTGGACTACATCAAAAGGTGGAGGAACTTAGCTATGAGATGCAGAAGACCTCCTCATCAAGAAGATGCAGTGCAAATATGTAAGCAGAGCCTCAGGAGAGAGATACTGGAAAAGATGATTGGTGCAGATGTCAGAACATTTGACCGGCTGAACAATATAGTGGCGGAAGTCGAGACGTTCCTGTCCAAGCGTCCGACGGCCAATGCTCCAACCGTGCCGAAAGGTAAATCTAATGATCGACGACCATCGCACTCTGAGGCTAACACCGTCGATTTCAGAACCTTCGAGCAACAGAAAGGGAAGAAGGGGGCAGATGAAGCTCCCCCGCCAGCAGACACAGTGGAAAGAAAAGATAAGGTCTCTCTGAGAAACAAAATGAGAAAGCCATACTCTTTCCCGAAAGATAAGACAGCCGCACTATTCAACTGGGCATACAAGTTCAATAAGGTAACATTGCCTGAGCCAAAGAGACCCGAGGACGCAGCAAAGAAAGGTGATCCACTGTTCTGTCCATATCACCATGCACTGGGGCACGCAATTGAAGATTGTTACGTCTTCAAAGATATTATGGAAGGCATGGTCAAAAAGGGCGAGCTACAGCTGGGAGATTACCAGGTGGAGCCACCTCGTCCACATGAGCCTCCGGCCTTGAGAATGGCCGCGAATATGATTTCAGTCTACCAGCAGCTGTCTGAGGAAGCCGTCAAAGAATGCACCAGGCATACTTATGAAGCCTGCTTCCTCACCCCGCTGAGAGATCAAGAAGGGTGGCAGATGAAGCCAATAAAGAATAGAAAGAAAACTTCTGCAGCCAGTATCAGTGGAGCAGTTATCCGCAGTGTCACACCAAGGCCCGAACCACCTCCAGTAAAGCCAGTATGGCACACAGCTGAAACAGGGCCAGTCATCCGGATCCCCACTCATAACCGGAGAAGACAAGTCCCCCTACCTGCACATAAGGAAGTAAGTCCTGCAGCCAGGCGTTTACAGTAGTATATTAATGGGCTCGATGAATATGAACAGAAAAAGCCCGGGCACCTGCTGGTGAAAGACTGTATACTCTGGGAATAGCTCGAAGAATTGAAAATTAAAGAGCAACCGGGGGCAGAACAGGGAAAAGATGAGGCTGAGCCTTTCTGGGGGCAAGAACCAAAGAAGCCAAATTCCCAAAAAAAGAAGAGATGGTCTAAATGCAAAAAGAAAAAGGAAGTCGTGACAGTACAATGCAACACCCTGTCGGCACTCTTTGCCTCACCCGGGGAGAATGATGAGGATGAAACATCAAATGCCCCGCTAGAAGCCAACCATGCCGAGGCCTCAACCTCAGCACATGCAACACGCTCCGGAAGAAGGTGGGGGCGCCCACCACCAGCCAATCATAACATCATGTTCAGAGGGGAACAACCCTACTAGATTCCTGAACCAGAGGTGCGGGGTGTTCAGATTCCTCCCCCTGTTAGCTTGTACCAAGAAGAGAAGAAGGGAGGTCAAACTCCAACATTTCTGGAATTTCTGTCCAGTCTGGAAAATGGGCAGTCGATACAGGCTGGGCCAGATAAAGGCAAGAGACCTCAGCAATCGGCATCTGTAGCCTACAAGCAAAATGAGAAAGAAGAGGATAACTCTCCGACGACACCAGGGGCCGTTGCTATAGAAGAAGCCCCCCAAGAAATCAGTCTAGAGGATGAAACCAGCACCGGGCAGCAGAGGCAACGGGCACCACATGAACCTCCAAAGCCCCGATGGGCGGAAGAAATGAGACTGTCTAATGTCCGGGTGGGCAGTCGGATCATGAAAATGCTAAAGAAGCTCCCTACCAGATTCTCCATCTGGGATATTCTCTCCCTGAGTGAAGAGGCTCGCCAAGAAATTGTTGATGCCCTGCAGTCGCCGGCACAGTATGAAGCACTCTTGACAGAAGTGAATTCTGGGCCGTCAGTCACATTCACAGAAGATGATATGCTGATTCCGAATTCTGGCCATAACAGACCGCTGTATATGAGGGGCTCCCTGAACTGTCAGCCACTGAGCAGGATACTGATAGATCCCGGGGCTGCCGTGAACATTCTCCCATACCGCATCTACCAAAAATATTACTTTGATCTGCAGCTTACCAAGGTCAGAGACATGAAAATTGCGGTTTTCAACCAGAAATGTGAGACGCCCCTTGGGGTGGCTGATTTTAACCTCACATTGGGGGACCTCACTACCGTGGTACGATTCTATGTAATCGACTCCAACACCACATATAAGGCCCTGCTGGGGAGACCGTGGCTGCATGAATATCAGATAGTGCCGTCCACGCTGCATCAATGCATTAAATACTGTCACAAAGGAAAAGAAGAAAGGGTGTTTACGGATCTGCATCCCTTCGAAGTATTCGAGTGCCATATGCTCGATGCATCCTACTACACGGAGGTGTCGCAAAAGGGTGAAGAGAAAGAGGCTGGGGTCAACCAGAAGAAGCCGGTGACAAAGGCAAGAAATTGGTCTCCACCGCCACCAAGGGGCTATATTAAGAAACATGAAGTATCTCACATTTCTTATGTTGGTGACTTTGCTCGGATCACCCCTCCCAGCATCCACCCAGATGATACTGGCAAAGAAATGAAGGAAAATTACATATAGGTGGGGGTTCCGCAGGGTTTAGTCAAGCCCATTGCCAGCATAGAATACCAGACGGTGCTACCATTAAAGACTATGGAAGTCCCTCGCTTCTGCGAGCCTCCTATCATATTCTACACCGGGGAGTCAGTCGAAGACAATGATCAAGAATGCATGGTCCCTGAAGAATCTACAAACCGGATGGTACCGATCACGGGCTTGGACTATACTACCCGACGGGTTTCGCAGATGTTCTCTAAGATGCAGATGCCATCACTACAACTTGTTGCCCAAAAGAAGGCATTCCAAGAGCTATGGGATCCTCCCCGGGATAATAAGGTATTGAGGAAGATCACTCAGCACCCGGGATTGGGTTATACCCTTCAAGAATACTATGAAGCTGAGGTGGACGTCATCTCTGTCTCCTACCAGCATGAAGACCCTCCCGAGGTGGGATATGACAAGTACCCCTCGGAAGATGAAGAAATCATTTATCAATCCGTAATGAACAATGAAGCCCCAGACAGTCAGCCAGAGACGGGGACATCTGATGAAACGAAGAAAGGTTGGTGCTGGGAAGACCTGCTGTAATACCCCGTATTTAATTAGTAATTTTTATTAATATTTCCTGTTCAAATTGGAATTTTTAAGAATTTATTTGAATTAAGTTGAATTAATAAATGAATAGAAATGGAAATAAACCATTAAAAATTTAAATTGAAATGAAAATGAAATGTGATCCAAATTAAAATAAGGTATGAATGAAATAAAACATAAATGCAATTGATTTGGAATGAAAATGAAATTAAAAGAGGGAATTTGGAATTTGAATTTCGAATTTAATATTTTATTAATAAATGAATAGTGAAGTGGAATTTAGTTGACCGTATTAAAATCTTGAAAAATGGTAATTTGGTAGCTGATCATTTGCTTAACAAACTTTTCTTCTATGATTAACCCTAATAAAATCGTTAACCTGGTCAAATCTAGAGTTTAATTGGGATTAGAATCCACCAACCCCCAATAGTAACTTCTATAGTAACCTACACCTTAAAACATGAAATTAGAGCTCATTCCTTAATTAAATTCGATGAGGTTAGAGGTAAATGAAAGGTATTGATTGGTAGTTTAATAACCCTTAACCAATTTCGTGTAAAATTAACCAGGATAGAAGTGATTAGATGAGTTTGATCGAGGTCAAGCATTTCGGCGGCGTAAGTTACACGTCTCTTCTAGCTCAAAATTCACCCTTCCTGGAAGGATCCAGAAGGTGTATTAGGTATTAAAAGAAAGCTTAAAGAGTCTAGTTTCATTTGGTAGCTGGGTCAATCGACGAGGAGTACAGATCTGGGAGTATTCGGCGATTTAGTGGAAGGTGTTCTTCGTTCTTGGTTCTTCTTCATCCAACTCTTTGATCCTTGATTAAGGTAGGTACCCTTCACCAAATGAAGCATGTAAATATAGTATCTTGATCTGCTTGACGTGATCTATCGTTTGGGACTGAAAGCCCTAAATTTTATAGAGTATTGAGGGAGATATCAAGCGATCTTTGGAGGATATTCTTCTAGTTCGTGGGTTTTCTTATTTGCTGAAGTTTAGATCTTCAATTGAGGTAGGTTTTAACAGACCTAAACCTTATTGTTATATATGAATGGAATCCTCATCTTGTTAGCTTCCTTCCTACGTAGAAAGCCCTAATTTTTATCAACCATGCTAGGTTAATTTCTCGTTTTAGCAAGCTTATGTTCTTGTTAGGTTTAAGTGAGCCCTTTTAGTCTAAGCTTGAATCCCCGTGACTAATCACAGGCTAAACATGAAATTAAGCATGGCATCTTGTTTATCTCTTTCCTGTATTTCCATTGATATCTCGTTTGCTTAATTCCACGAAGAAACAGAGGAGTTATGTTGATTCTAATCAAGGGATCTTGAATCCCGTTCTCTGCTCGTTAAGGCGCTATGTACCAGGGGCGCGATCTTTAACGCGCTAGCCCGATATAGCGCAATCTTGTAGACCCCCAGCCCTGGCAGAACACGTTCAAACCTTAAAAATTTAATATATTCAAATTTTTGGGATCGCGCTAGCTTTACCTAGCGCGTTCTTCATTAAGGCGCTATGGCCCTATGGCGCGACATGCTTCATACCCCAATCGCTTGAGGGGTCGAGTCGTAAGCCCTCTGATGCAAATTATAATTCTGTAAGATGTTACATGGTTGCTGTAAGATGCTATATAAGACGTATGTTCAGTTAGAAAACATCTTTGTCCAATTTTCAAATTAATCAAAAGGGTTTTCATGTTCTTTTTAGTTCCCGATATTCTTTGATTCCAGAATTTTAAATCTTTGATTCCAGAATTATGA
Source organism: Amorphophallus konjac (assembly GCA_022559845.1). Taxonomy (NCBI): domain Eukaryota; kingdom Viridiplantae; phylum Streptophyta; class Magnoliopsida; order Alismatales; family Araceae; genus Amorphophallus; species Amorphophallus konjac. The sequence continues at coordinate 399,819,929 of CM040123.1, forward strand.
TGATTAGCTTCTGAATGTTTTCACAATATACTTATAATATTTTTACGTAGTTCAGATGCTAATTGAGTAGTACTAATAGTTAGTACCCCACATGTTAATCTAGATTTCAAATTTTATGCATTTAGTTTCCTGGTCCAGAACGTGCTATGTTTTCCTAGCGCGTTCTTCAGGTCGCGCTAGGGACATATAGCGCCTTCTTCCTGTTGACCCCGATCTTCCAGGGGTTAAAACAGAACGTTTCTGACATGTTTTTCAAACTATATTAAGTCCCTGCAGTTACTTATAAGTTAAGTTATACGTATATTAACTTGTAGAACCCCTGTGTTTATCCAATTTTCAAATTAAAATGGTTTCTGGCCCTGTCTTGAACGAGCTATACTTCCATAGCACGTTCTTGATAAACGCGCTACCTGGGTATAGCGCGTTAATACACAGAATTTCATTTTTGAGCCGTTAGCTATCTTATTTCAATCAGATTATTATAATAAGAAGATTAGAATCCTTCTATTCCATTGAGCATTTTTAGAACTTAATTTTTATGCTAGCGTGTTTCTGACTGTACGTCTCGGTATTCCGCGTCAGGGCGTGACAGTTTAGATGGTATCAGAGCCAAGTTTTAATATTCCTAGGTTTTCTAAATTCTAGGGTTCTAAGTGTGTCTTAGGATCCATACCCTTGTAAAAATCTAGAACCCGACCTGGTGAGATTGGGTAGAAATTGGGTTAAGTTCATACCTTAATCGTGTTGTCATCTGCTTTCTTGACCCTAAGTGATCTGTTCTTCGTGTAGGCTTTTGAAATGGCAGCCGATCGTGCGGAGTGGAGGAATTTGCAGCGCACGGTTCAAGGCCTTACGCAGGCATTGCAGCAAGTGGCTCAGGCAGGAGCAGCACATCATGGCACCGGTGATTTATACCGGAACTTCCGTGGAATGAATCCACCCAGATTTGCTGGATCGACCGATCCCGACGAAGCCGAACATTGGCTTGATGATATGGCGAGGATTTTTGAGGTCATACAATGCACCGATCAAGAACGTGTCCTATTATCGACCTTCCAACTGGAACGTGACGTGCATGGTGGGACTCTATTAAGGCAGTACTCGAAGATCAGCCGATTACTTGGGGAGAGTTCGAGGAACATTTCAATAGCAAGTATTTTTCTGATCGAGTGCAAGAGAAGAAGGCGGCCGAGTTTGCGGCTCTGAAATAGCGGAGCTTATCAGTAGTCGAGTATGAAGCACAATTATCCAGACTGTCTAGATATGCTACTCATCTCACTTCCACTGAGAAGATGAAGGCGAAGCGCTTTCTTAATGGGTTGAAGCTTCACTATATCAACCAATTGGCACCTATGGAGATATCGACTTATTTTGAGATGGTAAGAAAGGCGCAAGTTCTGGAAGACACTCTCGAGATGACGGAGAGGATCCGAGGCCAAGGCATGAAGAAAGAGCAGCCGAAGGATTTCAAGAAAAGCAACGTCGGACCTAGTTTTATCAAGAAGAGGCCCGCGAGTGGGTCAAGTTCGTGGACCGGAGCAGGATCATGGAAAGGAAAGATGCCGAAGCAAGAGGAAAGGAAGCCCGGCCCTATTGTACCCTTTAAGGGTGTGTGCAGATATTGTGACCGTCCTGGTCATAGGATGGAGGATTGCTGGCGCAAGTTGGGCGCCTGTCTTCGTTGCGGGAGTAGGGAGCACCGTATCCCAGATTGTCCGTTAGTATCGGAGTAAGCTACACCTGCAAAGCCTCAATTCTTCAAGAAGCCGCAAGGCAAGCTTCAAGCACTTCAGGTAGATGAAGCAGATACAGCCGAAGAAGGTGGACTCGTCGAAGGTACTCTCGATATACTCGACAAGCCAGCCTTTGTTCTTTTTGATACTGGTGCAACGCATTCCTTTATTTCTCGGAGATTTGCTAAGTCTTTAGCTGTGGAACCTATTTTGATGAATTCTCCGTTAGAAATTTCTACACCTATTGGCTCTAGATCAGCAATTCAGCATTTCTATCCTTCTAGTAAGGTTATGATTGATGATCAGAATTTCCCAGTTGATTTAGTCTGCATGGACATGAAGGATTATGATGTAATCCTAGGAGCAGATTGGTTGGCCAAGCATGAGGCCAATGTTCACTGCAGTTCTAGCTCGGTGTCTTTTAATAGACATCCGGATCTTTCATTATGGGAATTAGATACCATTGCTCCGTCTCACTTATTTCGGCCCTTCGTGCTGATAAACTGATGAGGCGAGGTTGCGAGGCATTTCTAGCCTTTGTCTATGCTACTCCAGAGCAGCAAGTGGAGATTCAAGATATCCCTATTGTCCGTGAATTTCTCGATATATTTCCTGAGGAACTACCTGGACTTCCGCCTCAGAGGGAAGTTATCTTCTCCATTGATGTTATTCCGGGTTCTTCTCCTGTCTCTAAAGCTCCTTATCGTATGTCTTCTGCGGAGTTGAGAGAATTGAAGCAGCAATTGATGGAGTTACTTGAGAAGGGTTTCATTCGCCCTAGTACTTCCCCTTGGGGAGCCCCTGTATTATTTGTTTGGAAGAAGGATGGTTCGATGAGGCTGTGCATCGATTATCGGCAATTGAATCAGTTGACTATCAAGAATAAGTACCCATTGCCGAGGATTGATGAATTATTTGACCAGATAGCGGGAGCTCAATTCTTTTCTAAGATCGATCTTCGATCGGGATATCACCAGTTGCGGATTAAGGAAGAGGATATCTTTAAAACGGCTTTCCGCAGCAGGTATGGTCATTTCGAATTTGTCGTTATGCCCTTTGGATTAACGAATGCACCGGCAGCTTTTATGCAGTTGATGAACAGTGTGTTTAGACCCTATCTTGATCAATGGGTCGTGGTATTCATTGATGATATCTTGATCTATTCCAAGAGTGAAGGAGAGCATGCCGAACACTTGAGATTGGCACTGCAGTTATTAAGAGACCATCAGTTATATGCCAAGTTCAGTAAGTGTGATTTCTGGTTGCCATAGGTGTCCTTTTTAGGGCATATTATTACCAAGGAAGGTATTTCTGTTGATCCTTCTAAAGTGGAAGCAGTGAAGAATTGAGAACAACCTACTAGTGTGACCGAGATCAGAAGTTTCTTAGGCCTGGCAGGTTATTATCGTAGATTCATTCAAGATTTCTCCAAGATTGCGGTACCTCTTACTAGATTAACCCGCAAGGAGAACAAGTTCGAATGGTCAGAAGATTGTCAACGAAGTTTTCAGATTTTGAAGGACTGCTTGACTACGGCACCTGTTTTGGTTTTACCTTCTGGTGAAGGAGGTTTTGTGGTCTATACGGATGCATCTGGAATTGGTCTAGGCTGTGTGCTTATGCAGCATGGGAAGGTAATTGCTTATTCTTCCAGGCAGTTGAGGAAGTATGAAGAGAACTATCCTGTTCATGATTTGGAATTGGCAGCTGTTGTCTTCACTTTGAAGATTTGGAGACATTACTTGTATGGAGAATCTTTCACAGTATTCTCAGATCACAAGAGTTTGAAGTATTTGTTCTCTCAGAAAGAACTCAATATGCGACAGCGCAGATGGCTAGAATATTTGAAGGACTTTGACTTCTCTATTGAGTATCACCCTGGTAAAGGTAATGTGGTGGCAGACGCATTGAGCCGGAAGCCTGTAGCAAAGTTATCCAGTTTGATGATGCAAGAGTGGAAGTTACTGGAACAGTTATCTAGTATGGATCTTAATATTGACAATGATCGGGTTTTGATTGCTCAGATTCAACTTAAGCCTGAATTATTAATGGAGATCAAGTCTTTGCAAGATAATGATCCCGAACTGGTGGAGATCAAGGGAAAATTGAGCAGCAGACCGGATTTCTTGATTTCCAACGATGGAAGACTTCTATTTCAAGGACGAACGTGTATACCTGACGTAGCTGAGATCAAGAACAAGATTCTGGAAGAAGCCCATAGATCTAAATACACGATTCTTCCTGGAGGCACTAAAATGTTCAAAGACTTGAAAAGATCCTTTTGGTGGCCGAATATGAAAAGAGAAGTGGCAGATTTTGTGAGTAGATGCCTGGTATGTCAGCAAGTCAAGGCCGAGCACTTCAGACCGGCAGGGAAATTGAAACCACTCGATATACCCCAATGGAAGTGGGAGAGTATTGACATGGATTTTATCATGGGACTGTCTAGAACTCGTGGTGGTTTTGATGCAATTTGGGTAATCGTCGACAGACTGACAAAGTCAGCCCATTTCTTGTCCATTAAATCTAAATGGATAGTTGATGTTCTAGCAGCTCTGTATATAAAGGAAGTGGTGAGATTGCATGGTATTCCAGTGAATATAATATCTGATCGAGACCCTAGATTCACTTCTCATTTCTGGAAGGGACTGCAAGAGTCTTTAGGTACTCGTTTGAATTTCAGCACGGCATTCCATCCACAGACAGATGGGCAGACGGAGAGAACTAACGAGATAGTGGAGGATATGCTGAGAGCATGTATGATTGACTTCGGTGGTAATTGGAATGAGTATTTGGCATTGGTTGAATTCGCCTACAATAACAGCTATCAGTCTAGTATTCAGATGGCCCCATTTGAAGCTTTGTATGGAAGAAGCTGTCGATCCCCGTTGTGTTGGGACGAGGTGGGCGAAAAGCAATGGCTTGGACCGGATCTTATCTCGGAATCATCACAGAATATCCGTATTATCCGAGATCGGTTACAAGTGGCTCAGTCAAGACAGAAGAGTTATGCCGATAATAGAAGAAGGGCATTGGAATTCCAAGTAGGTGACCATGTGTTTTTAAAGGTCTCTCCTTCGAGAGGGATTCGCAGATTTGGTATTCGTGGCAAGCTGAGTCCGAGGTATATTGGCCCGTTTGAGATTCTAGATAGAGTGGGAGAAGTGGCTTATCGATTGGCATTACCGCCTCAGTTATCTGGCGTGCACAATGTCTTCCATATTTCTATGTTGCGGAAGTATGTGTACGACTCCACTCATGTTATTCAACATATGGACTTTGAACTGAAGGAGGATCTGACCTATGAGGAAAGACCAATAAAGATTTTGGACCGGAAGCAACAGCAACTCCGGAGTCGAGCTATACCTATGGTTAAGGTACAATGGAGTCGGCGTGGAGCGGAAGAAGCTACCTGGGAATCCGAAGAGGTGATGAGGAAGCGGTATCCCGACCTTTTCTAGGTGAGCAGATTCTTTTATTTTCGCATCTTAATGCAGTGAAGTAGGGGAGGGTGTAATACCCCGTATTTAATTAGTAGTTTTTATTAATATTTCCTGTTCAAATTGGAATTTTTAAGAATTTATTTGAATTAAGTTGAATTAATAAATGAATAGAAATGGAAATAAACCATTAAAAATTTAAATTGAAATGAAAATGAAATGTGATCCAAATTAAAATAAGGTATGAATGAAATAAAACATAAATGCAATTGATTTGGAATGAAAATGAAATTAAAAGAGGGAATTTGGAATTTGAATTTCGAATTTAATATTTTATTAATAAATGAATAGTGAAGTGGAATTTAGTTGACCGTATTAAAATCTCAAAAAATGGTAATTGGGTAGCTAATCATTTGCTTAACAAACTTTTCTTCTATGATTAACCCTAATAAAATCGTTAACCTGGTCAAATCTAGAGTTTAATTGGGATTAGAATCCACCAACCCCCAATAGTAACTTCTATAGTAACCTACACCTTAAAACATGAAATTAGAGCTCATTCCTTAATTAAATTCGATGAGGTTAGAGGCAAATGAAAGGTATTGATTGGTAGTTTAATAACCCTTAACCAATTTCGTGTAAAATTAACCAGGATAGAAGTGATTAGATGAGTTTGATCGAGGTCAAGCATTTCGGCGGCGTAAGTTACACATCTCTTCTAGCTCGAAATTCACCCTTCCTGGAAGGATCCAGAAGGTGTATTAGGTATTAAAAGAAAGCTTAAAGAGTCTAGTTTCATTTGGTAGCTGGGTCAATCGACGAGGAGTACAGATCTGGGAGTATTCGGCGATTTAGTGGAAGGTGTTCTTCGTTCTTGGTTCTTCTTCATCCAACTCTTTGATCCTTGATTAAGGTAGGTACCCTTCACCAAATGAAGCATGTAAATATAGTATCTTGATCTGCTTGACGTGATCTATCATTTGGGACTGAAAGCCCTAAATTTTATAGAGTATTGAGGGAGATATCAAGCGATCTTTGGAGGATATTCTTCTAGTTCGTGGGTTTTCTTATTTGCTGAAGTTTAGATCTTCAATTGAGGTAGGTTTTAACAGACCTAAACCTTATTGTTATATATGAATGGAATCCTCATCTTGTTAGCTTCCTTCCTACGTAGAAAGCCCTAATTTTATCAACCATGCTAGGTTAATTTCTCGTTTTAGCAAGCCTATGTTCTTGTTAGGTTTAAGTGAGCCCTTTTAGTCTAAGCTTGAATCCCCGTGACTAATCACAGGCTAAACATGAAATTAAGCATGGCATCTTGTTTATCTCTTTCCTGTCTTTCCATTGATATCTCGTTTACTTAATTCCATGAAGAAACAGAGGAGTTATGTTGATTCTAATCAAGGGATCTTGAATCCCGTTCTCTGCTCGTTAAGGCGCTATGTACCAGGGGCGCGATCTTTAACGCGCTAGCCCGATATAGCGCAATCTTGTAGACCCCCAGCCCTGGCAGAACACGTTCAAACCTTAAAAATTTAATATATTCAGATTTTTGGGATCGCGCTAGCTTTACCTAGCGCGTTCTTCATTAAGGCGCTATGGCCCTATGGCGCGACATGCTTCATACCCCAATCGCTTGAGGGGTCGAGTCGTAAGCCCTCTGATGCAAATTATAATTCTGTAAGATGTTATATGGTTGCTATAAGATGCTATATAAGACGTATGTTCAGTTAGAAAACATCTTTGTCCAGTTTTCAAATTAATCAAAAGGGTTTTCATGTTCTTTTTAGTTCCCGATATTCTTTGATTCCAGAATTTTAAATCTTTGATTCCAGAATTATGATGATTAGCTTCTGAATGTTTTCACAATATACTTATAATATTTTTACGTAGTTCAGATGCTAATTGAGTAGTACTAATAGTTAGTACCCCACCTGTTAATCTAGATTTCAAATTTTATGCATTTAGTTTCCTGGTCCAGAACGTGCTATGTTTTCCTAGCGCGTTCTTCAGGTCGCGCTAGGGACATATAGCGCCTTCTTCCTGTTGACCCCGATCTTCCAGGGGTTAAAATAGAATGTTTCTGACATGTTTTTCAAACTATATTAAGTCCCTGCAGTTACTTATAAGTTAAGTTATACGTATATTAACTTGTAGAACCCCTGTGTTTATCCAGTTTTCAAATTAAAATGGTTTCTGGCCCTGTCTTGAACGAGCTATACTTCCATAGCACGTTCTTGATAAACGCGCTACCTGGGTATAGCGCGTTAATACACAGAATTTCATTTTTGAGCCGTTAGCTATCTTATTTCTATCAGATTATTGTAATAAGAAGATTAGAATCCTTCTATTCCATTGAGTAATTTTAGAACTTAATTTTTGTGCTAGCGTGTTTCTGACTGTACGTCCCGGTATTCCGCGTCGGGGCGTGACACCTGCCTTGCAGAGAGGATCTGTTCCATGCTGAAGCAAAATTTGATACGGGAATCCCGGATGAAGACCAAATAACCAATGAGCTAAGAGAACGCCTGGAGTTTGAGCGCATTCTAGAAGAAGTCCGGGCCCTACAGAATGATGATCTCTCGGGAGAGCCTACACCGGAAGGGCCTCTAAGGGCGGAACAGTCCACCTTTGGGTTTTCTGCTGAACCGGTCACGTCCTCGGGGCAGACCAAACAGAATCCAACAGTATCAGCCTTATATGATGAACCAACATATGCTGATGACCAGTATGACGGAACCAAAAATCATGAGACCGAAGAGGACTATATCCCGGGAGGCTTCATTGACTTGCAAGAAGCCCCGCCCGAGGTCGAAGATGGAGGTCAGGCCACCGTCGATGAGCTTGTGGAAATAAATCTGGGGACCGCAGATGAGCCAAGGCTGACATTCCTCAGTGCACTGCTGGAGCCAGCTGCCAGGGAACAATATATACAGTTCTTGAAGGAATTCCGAGACTGCTTTGCATGGACATATGATGAAATGCCGGGACTGAGTTCTGATGTGGCACAGCATCGGTTGGCAATAAACCCAGAGGCTAACCCCATAAAGCAACCGCCCAGGAGAATGCGCCCTGAATTGATAAATCAAATTAATAAAGAGGTCGACAAGCTGATTGATGTAGGCTTTGTTGAAGAAAATCAGTATACTACATGGCTAGCCAATATAGTGCCTGTAAAGAAGAAAAATGGGCAGATCAGAATATGTGTTGATTTTCGGGACCTTAATAAGGCCTGCCCGAAAGATGATTTCCCAGTGCCAATCACTGAAGTGATGATCGATGCGACTACTGGTCATGAAGCCCTGTCATTCATGGATGGGTCATCCGGATATAACCAGATCTGGATTGCTGAAGAAGACAGGGTGCACACTGCATTCCGCACTCCGAAGGGGATATTCCACTACAAAAGGATGCCGTTTGGCCTCAAGAATGCCGGCGCTACCTACCAAAGAGCTATGACCAAGATCTTTGATGATTTGCTCTTCAAGAAAGTAGAGTGCTACATTGATGATCTGGTGGTAAAAACTAGCAGAAGAGAAGACCATCTGCAAGACCTGAGGATAGTATTCCAGAGGCTGCGCAAATATGAGCTCAAGATGAATCCTATGAAATGTGCCTTCGGCGTGTCCAGTGTGGAAAATTCTTTGGGTTTATTGTCCGACATAGGGGCATTGAAATCGACCCATCCAAGATTAAGGCTATCCAGGAGCTCCCTCCACCAAGGAGTCTGCTTGAGCTAAGATCTCTGCAAGGGCGTTTGGCCTATATCCGATGATTTATATCGAATCTGTCAGGAAGATGCCACCCCTTTCACAAGCTCATGATGAAAGATGTACCGTTCCTCTCGGACGATGGATGTCAGGAAGCCTTTGATAAGCTGAAAGAATATCTCAAGACCCCTCCAGTGCTGGGGGCACCAATTAAGGGCAGGCCCTTGATACTGTATATCGCGGCCACACACTGTTCCCTGGGGGCAATGCTGGCACAGATAAATGAAGAAGGCAAAGAACAAGCCTTGTACTACTTGAGTAGGAGGCTGATTAGAACTGAAGAAGGCTACAGTTACATAGAAAAGACATGCTTGGCACTAGTCTTTGCTGTCAAGAAGCTCCGACACTATATGTTGTCACATGAAGTCAGGTTGATATCTGCAGCAGATCCGCTCAAATACATATTGACTCAGCCAGTACTGAAGGGCCGGTTGGGCAAATGGGCAGTGATCCTGATGGAATTTGATATTACCTATACACCCTAGAGGGCGATAAAAGGATAGGCTGTGGCTGATTTCTTCGCAGAGTATCCTGTGCCGGAAAATGACATGCTAGGGACTGAGTTACCCGATGACGAGACGCTCGAAGCTTGCCAAGCTCGGCCAGTTATGTGGCAGCTATTCTTTGATGGAGCATCTAGAACAGAGACAGGCTCCGATGGAAAGACTAGAATACGGGCCGGGGCCGGTATTGTGCTGAAGTCACCAGAAGGGGAGGTCGTGCATACTTCCTGTTCTATAAACAAGCCCTGCACCAATAATGAAGTTGAGTACGAAGCTCTGATAATCGGTCTGCATATCAGCCTCAACATGGGTATCCAAATGCTTCAGGTATTCGGGGATTCGATGTTGATCATAAAACAAATCCAAGGGGAGTTCGAAGTGCGGAAGCCAGAATTGAATCCCTACCACCAGAAGGCTGTACGCCTTATCGCGAAATTCTATCATATTGAGCTCAAGCATGTGGGCCGGGGGCACAATGCCCAAGCTGATGCACTGGCAAAGCTGGCCAGCTCACTAGCAGTCCCACCAAATGAGACACTGAACATTATTGTTATGAACCGGCGGCAGGTCCCCAGTATGCTAGAAAGATGCCCCGAAGAAGACGAAGTTGCTACTATCAGCACAGTACATGCGTCTGATTGGAGACATCACCTGCTGCAGTGGTTTCTACACCAACAACTGTCGCAGAAGAGGGAAGAAAAGATGAAACTTCTGAGAATCAAAGATTCTTATGAATCTAGGAATGGAACTTTGTTCCGAATAATGGCAGATGCACGCAAGAAGATTCTACTCCGCTGCCTGTCCATTGAGGAAGCTTGGCAAGCAATAAAAGAAGTACATGCCGGAACTGCAGGTGCCCACCAGGCTGGCCCCAAGATGAAGATAAAAATCAAGAAGTTGGGCTACTATTGGCCCACCATGTTTGAAGACTGCTGTAAATTTGCAAAGTCATGTCAAAAATGTCAAGAGCATGCTACTGTGCCTAGAAGGCCTCCTACGACTCTGCACCCTACAGTTCCCAGCTGGCCATTTGCACAATGGGGAACTGATGTAGTCGGGCCACTGCCGACTTCCTCGGCCGGACATAAGTACATACTGGCCATAACAGATTACTTCTCCCGATGGGCGGAGGCTGTGGCATTAAGAGAAGTGACTGATGAGCTGGTCGCTAGATTCATCAAGCAGAATATTATCTTCCGGTTCGGAATCCCCAGCCGAATAATATCTGATAACGGAAGCCATTTCAGAAATCAGAAGGTCTATCGACTTGCCGAGAAATATAAAATCGAGTGGAGGACTTCCACCCCTTACAATCCACAGGCAAACGGGTTAGCGGAAGCTTTTAACAAACCCTGCTAGCCAAGGTCGTCAGTTCCAATAAAAAGGACTGGGAAGAAAAAATGTATGAAGCTCTGTGGGCGTACCGCACCGTCTTCAAGACACCTACAGGGTGCTCACCATACTCACTGGTATACGGCTCAGAGGCAGTAGTTCCGCTAGAGCTGGAAGTCCCGTCACTCAGAGTGGCAGTCCAATATGGCCTGGCCCGTGGCGAACAGACCAATGCAAAAAGAAGATTAGAAGAATTGGCTGAATTGGAAGAGAAACGCCTCCAAGCTCAGAAGAATATCCAAATGTATCAGGCCCGCATGGCTAATGCATTTAACAAACTCGTAAGAGGACGAGAATTCAACAAAGGTGACCTCGTCATGGTCAAGAAAAGAGAAGTCATGGCGTCCAACCCAAAAGGGAAGCTGAATGCTAATTGGGAAGGTCCTTATGTGATACAGAGGGTCTATGAAGGAGGAGCCTACGTGGTTGTCAACCATCGAGGGGAAATTCAATTCTCACCACTCAACGGAAGACATCTAAAGCTGTATCATGCAGCACAACCGACATTCCCCAAGTGATCAGGCAAAACTACCCTTTTCTTGGTCTAGCGGCACTCCTCCCTAGTCGAGCTACCCCTTTCTTGGTCCAGGGGCACTCCGCCCTAGCCGAGCTACCCCTTTCTTGGTCTAGCGACACTCCGCCCTAGCCAAGCTACCCTTATCCTGATCTAGTGGCATTCCGACCTGTCACCCTCTAAAAAAGAGAGGAAGGAAGAAGAAAGAATAAAAGAAAGTAAAAATGGGGTTAAAAATAGAGATACCCCACCAGACTTGCTCCTATATTAGGGACAAGGGTAAAAATGGCCCAAAACCCAGCTGTGGTGAAAACCCGAAAGGGCACTGCAGGCAAAATTGGGTACCCCGCTACGTGAAAACCCGAAAGGGCGCGTGGGCAAAAGCAAGAGGGGGCTGGCTTTGGCGAAAACCCGAAAGGGTGCTTAAACCAGTAATGTGGTAATTTAAAGTTCCCTTCTTCACCCTTCCTGATAAAACTCCGAGAAGGACAATCATCACAAAGTCCCGCCGGAAATCCGGACTAAACAATTCCTCGGCCTTTGTCATCATCGACAAGATAGGCCGGTCTGTTTCTTTAACCTGGACTCTTCGTCCCTGTTAAGCTAGTCTACATTCCTGGCAACAGCTTCATGCCTAAGCCGCCATCCACCAGCTTCGGTTCAGACCTTCCGTTTGAATTGCATGATGAAGCCCTACTCTCCTTTGCCTTGATGTTCACCCCACATCGATGAATGGCACCTGCTCAGAGAGCAACACAAAAAAAAAGAGGGGCCCACCACGGAATAGACCTTTCGTCTATTCTGATGAAACACTTCCACTTGTCTTTGTCTAAGATCCACCACGATGAATCCCATCCAGTCTAGATCTTACATCTATTCTGATGAAACCTACCACACGTCCCGGTACCGATGATGAAATCTGCTGTTGATCGAGTGGCGCACTGCCCGATCGGTGATCAAACCTGTCCGGTTTAGACCTTACGTCTATCCCGATGAAACATATAAAACCTTTGCATTGGTATGAGCCCAATACTAATGATGAAATCTGCTATTGATCGGTTGGCAGACTGCCTGATCGATGCTAAAACCCATCCAGGGTAGACCTTCCGTCTGCTCTGACAAACACGACACAGCTGTTTGAATCAATTCAGACCCTTCGTCTGGATAGATCATGAAACTCTATTCCTTTGCGTTAATGTCAAACCCCACATTAACGATGAACTCACATTTCCAGCAAATGGCCTCATGCCCAAGCTGCTATCTATATCCTCTAAATCAATTCGGACCTTTCGTCTGGATAGATCATGAAACCCTATTTCCCTTTGCATTGATGTTGACACCCACATCAATGATCATGTATCCACAATAAACATATGGCCCCATGGTCCATAGAATGAAAGTTCTAGTTCCAGGAAAGACGATGACAAAAGAAAAGAGAAAGAATAAAAAAAATATATATGTGAAAAGTGGGGTTAAAAATAGAGATACCCTGCCAGACTTGTTCAGGCATTCTGGACAAGGGCAAGAATGGCTAAAATCCAGCTGTGGTGAAAACCCAAAAGGGCACTGCAGGCAAAATCGGGTACCCCGCCACATGAAAACCCGAAAGGGCGCGTGGGCAAAAGCAAGAGGGGGCTGGCTCCGGTGAAAACCCGAAAGGGCGCCTGGGCCAGTAATGTGGTAATTCTGAGAAATTCCATACTTCCTTCCCTTGATATGGCCTTCCGTTAACCGTTTGGCTCCTTGCCCGGTCAACGACGAAACCTTTCCAGGGCAGACATTACGTTTACCCTGATATAATCTGCATACCCTCTTACAAATGTCCCACCGACAATAAAACCCATCCCCATTCTGATAAAGCCTGGCCAGTTCAGACCTTACGTCTGTCCTGATGAAACTCTTAAACCTTCTCTTGATCGATCGGCTCCTTGCCCAGTCAGCAATGAGACTCTACCAGGATAGACCCTACGTCTATCCTGATGAAACCTACGTACTGCTTAGCAAAGTCCCACATGCGATAAAATCCTACCCAGTCTAGACCTTACGTCTATTCTGATGAAACCTATGAAACTTCTTTGCATCGATATAAACCCAATGTCGATGATGAAACCAGCTATTGATCGACTGGCACCCCGCCCGATCAATGATAAAATCCTACCCAGGCTAGACCTTACGTCTATTCTGATGAAACCTATGAAACTTCTTTGCATCGATATAAACCCAATGTCGATGATGAAACCAGCTATTGATCGACTGGCACCCCGCCCGATCAATGATAAAATCCTATCCAGTCTAGACCTTACGTCTATTCTGATGAAACCTATGAAACTTCTTTGCATCGATATAAACCCAATGTCGACGATGAAACCAGCTATTGATCGACCGGCACCTCGCCCGATCAGTGATGAAACCCTGCCAGGATAGACCTTACGTCTGTTCTGATGAAACTGCATATCCTCTCATGTCCCACCTGCAATAACCTCTACCCAGTCTAGGCCTTACGCCTACTCTGATGAAACCTATAAAATTTCTTTGCATCGATATGAGCCCAATATCGATGATGAAATCATGCACTGGTCGATTGGCACATTGCCCCGACTGGCTTTGAAACCTACCCGGGATGGACCTTTCACCCGTTCCGGATGATGCTCTAGGCCTTTTCATTCACATTCCCGCAAATAGTCTTCCTTGCGGCATATATGGCCAAAGAAGACGTTTGCTACTACCAACAGAATTCGGTTTAAGCACGCCCCCCGGATGCCGTCACGCGGTGGAGCGAGTTCCCCATCCTTTCTATGAAGGGATGGACGCTCTCCTGCCAGGTACGGGTCATTCACAGGAGGGACTGCTAGAACCACTACCCCACTTCCCAAAGTGATGAAACCACATAGAAAAGATGATGGATACACATGAAGCCGAAGATTCCTTTTCATTAAAAGAGGAGTACACAAAGAGCCCCGAGGGGACACTGTATCACAAAAGAGGGCAGAAGAAAACAAAGAAGAGATAATTCAAGGGAGCCGAAAGATATCTTCAAAGGCCAAAAGACCTACATCGGGAGCGGCTCTTAGCTCGTGAAGGCGCGCCTCCTCTTCCTGAAGTTTCACGGACGTACCCTGGAAAGACATCACCCGTCCCTCCAACAAGGCCACCTCCTCGGTGGACTGTGGCCGAATAGAGGATAATTGTTGCAACTCGGCTCGAAGTCCAGCAAGTTCCGCTTCCAGAATGGCTATCCGGTCCTGGACAGCTTCCTCCCGATGAACAACACTCTGTAGCTCAGCTTGGTGTTCGTCAAGGGCAAGCGTCAGCTTCGCCAGCTCAGATTTGCACTCTGACCTCTGCAACTTCAATGCCGTCAGCTTGTCAGTCATAGTCCATGCTAGGAAATCCCTCCGATGCACGAATTTCAGTAGAAGCAGAACACGCTGAACCCATATGTCCAAAGGGCAGCCCATGGCCTACAGGCCGGCAGTGAAGCGATCAACAATTTCCTTCAGCTGCAAATGTGTCAAGTCAGGCTGGGATTCTACTAGCTGGCGCAGCATATCCAGGTTCTGCCAGACAAAGCTCTCAGACGATGCGAAACCAAAAGAAGCGGAGGGGATCACTTTAAAGGTCACTTCACTATCAATGTCCGCCCACAGCGCAATAGCCGGCCGGGAGGATGAAGACGGCAAATCTGCTGGGAGAGATGGCTGGTCCCTCTCTATACTCTCCTGCCGAGCCGAAGACTCCTCTGATACCGCTGCCTCAGGAGTTATGGCTTGAACACCTGTAGGAGGAGAATCAATAAATGATGGAGCTATCTCTTCATGGGTCTCCTGAGTGGGGGCTTCATCTTCAACTCCTCTTTCTCGTAATGGGGGCGAAGGCACCCTAGTCCGTGGAGGCAGAAATCCAGTCTCTGTAGCCACTATGGCAGGGACTGCTGACTCGGGCGCAATGGACATTACTGATGCCAGTATAAAAGTCGAGCTCCTGGCTGGGTCTGCTTCGGCTCTAAAATCTGAGGCCCTGACAGGGACGGAACTTTCTCCTGAGGCCCCCATGTCCAATGATGCTAAGTCAGTTGAAGATTGTATCCTTACTGGCACATGGCGGATAACCTCAGAAATTCCCATGCAAGTTAAAGGTAAAGCAGGGATAATGGCCAAGTCTGCGGATGAAACGGCCAGAGAAACTGCGGCCGCGTCTGAGCGGATGATGACAGAGTCCTGAGGACAAAGCAGAATGACCTTCAGCAATGAATGAAAGAAAATAAATAGAACAGCAAAAAAAAAAGAGAAGCTTACCTTTAAAGTGGGGTCTATACCCTCGAAATGAGACAAAAGGGGAGAAAGCTCCGTAGTTGAAGCAGCAAACGGAGGGGTTATGTCAACCTCGGTGTCGAGCCCGGCAAACTCCTCTTGCAATTCCTCCTCAGAAGATAGCATCAGCAGCTTAGGAGGCTGAAAAGGCGGAAGGCCTTTTGCAAATACGGGCAAGGCTTCTGATTTTAGAACTTCCTCCTCACTGTCGCTGAAAGTCACTTCCTCCTCATTATCAGGGACGGTCTCAGAGCTGCCCGAGGATATCTCCACACTAGCTATATGCTACGGGGTCACCTCTAGAGCATGCCGGGATGCAGACCGAGTGATTATGCGTCTGGCCGGAATAGGGCTCCGTTTTGTTTGAATCCTGTGACCCTCCTGCCATTGAGGCGACTCTCCCGCTGCTATCATGGCCTCAGTCTGCTCCCTGACTTCCACCTCAACGAAAGGGGACCTCTGAGGGATATAACAAAAAACAATGGAAGTATAAAGAAAAAGATGAGAAAGTACATTTACCCTCCTCCTCGCCAGCCGGGGTAGGAGAAGGCAGCCTCGTGTCCCTTTCCACAGGCACTGCAACCTGCTCCGGGGCTATATCAGATAAAGAGAAGCTCAGTCTCGAAGAACTCCTTAAAAGATCAGTCAAGAAGACAATGAAGATTGCATCTACAAGCTATTTATCGCCACTCTCGGCAGGTTCCTGAGCGGCCTCCCTCTGAGACCTGAACTCGTCGAAAGAGGGGATGTCTGGAAGAGGGGTTTCGGCGTCCATCACAACCGGAGCTGACTGCTGGACCCGAACAACCTTGGCCCTCTTGGCCTTGGCAACTGCAGCTTTCACCACAGAAGGCTTCCTCTTCTTGCCTGGAGGCAAGGGAGTGGTCGTAGGTGCCGCTGCAGGAATTTCAAAGTAAGCAGGCTTCTCAGCTTGAGCAATAATCTTCCTGTAAAGTCCCTGCCGCTTTATGTCCGGTCTATCTGTGCAAGACACAAGAAAGGCAATCATAGTCGACAAATGCAAAACATAACAATAAAAGAAAGATGCCATGAGTGCACAAGAAGGGTCATACCTGTTGGGCCATCATAAAATGTGGAAAGCGGCCAATACAGATAAGCCACCTCCTTCAATCGGGAAGCAGCCTCCTTCACGAGCCAGCATATGTCACCAATGGTCTGGTACTTCTCTGTCAAGGCAGCCAAGTCTTTATGTCTGTGGAAGTCGAGGCAATGAAACAGGCCGAGATAATCCATACACCAGCCGTCGACATAATGAAAAGAAATAAAAAGCGGCTTATTCAGAATGCCAGTTATCGAGTTCTCTACTGATAGCCCGTGAACATTTAGCAGTACAAAAAGCCAAGAAGTGTGCTGATAATATGTCTGGGTGCGGTCTTCCCTCCGCACAAACGTCCTATAAGGGTGAAACCTGTCCATCGGACCCCTCCAGGGGGCTGCTGTCGGGAGAGGTTCCTCCGGGGGGAACGGATATTGTACATCCAAATGAACACCCCTTATATGGCCCAACTGCCTCAGATCCTTTGTAAAAGCGTCTTCATTAATTTCAGAGAAGACAGGAATGGGTGGTTCAGAACCTTCCTCTTTCAAAGACCGACGCGTGGCAACATATGTTTCTGCCTCCTTCTGGTGCTGTGAATAGAGCCTTTTCAGATGGACCTCATCAATTTCAAACACAGGCCCTGATTGCCGCTTTAAGAAAGAGCGCTCGGCCACGTCCCAAAAGGCGCCTCTGCCATCTTTATAGAAGTTGGTGCGTGTATTCCACCACTTAATGTATTCTGATGTGACACGGGGAATATGATTAGAAACGGTCGGGACCCTGAAAGTTACACCCTCTCGGCGATGAAAGAGATCCCACCATGTTCGACCGTCACTGGCAATGGTGGGCCCATGCTTGGCACGGCTATCCAAAGGAAACTGGGCAACCGATGGAGGAATATGCTGATCATAGCCAAAGTTTCTGCTGAAATGGAATGGATAATAGGTGTAACGACCCGAGAATCCGATTACCGGGAAGGCCCGATAACCCGAGACTCGTATCGCCACCCACGAGCCCGAAGACTCGGAAGGGTTAAAAGGATGGTGTGGAAACTACATAAGCATCACAGATAATTGCAGAAATTAAACAGTTCTAATAATAAGCAGGAAATAAATTAACAATTTACATGGTCCACAATAAAGAACAGTAATAACAGCAGTCCACGACTAGTATAGTGACAATAAAGAAAAGTACAGCTACACGGGGCATCCCCCGGCTCTGACCTCTGGCACTACCTCTGGGCACCCGCACCACGCTGCGCTCCTGACGCGCTCCCCGAAGGTGGCGCCTCACCTGAAACACGGTGAAAACACGCAGGGAATGAGTCTCAGAACAAGACTCAGTAGGGATCACTCGAACCCTACCTCGAAAAACGAGAAACCACTACTCTAGCGGTAGGAAAGTACCTCGGAAAGGAAAGCCCTGTACTCTACAGAACTAGACCCTACGGCACGCAAACCGACACACGTGCCACGGTACGAGAAGACCGAAACTCAACGGTCGAACCGTCAAAACCCGAAGGTCGGAAACACACGACTGACAGTCTAACACTCCGTACTCGACAGGAGTACCACCCACTAGAAGCACAGCCGGTAGCGTCCCCTGACGTCTTACACCGCACCGCAGGTGAACCGCCTGACGTGGTAGGTCCTACCCGAGGCGCAAACACCGTACAAGTAACTAGCTGGGGTCACGCCCGTCGACGTGGGTCCAACCACCCCCAACCACGTGTGCACACACAGACCTTGCGTCACTAGGTCTGGTCCTCTGACCGGTTTTCCCCCGTAGCCGGACTCTGGCAACCGACGAGGGGCCTACGGTAACCGGTCCACAAACCGTCTCGAAAGGTGGGTGCCCGTACACCACTCCCAGGTGAGACCAGCACCTCGTACTGGTGGGCTACGACTAGTGGAGGGTCACTGAAGGAGTAGACTCTCGAGTCAACGGAAAACAACGTCCGAAACCGACAACGTGTGGGAATCACCCCACGCACCAGCTCCGTCAAATGGGGCCACGGTCGGAGAAAAACGGACGCACCGCCCACGGCCAAACTCATGACCAAGGCAAACGGAACCTCCGGACACCAAAGACACGGTCACGGAACTCCACGGGGTGCCCGGGACGCACACACGGCCCAAGGGGAACACCCAACAACGAACCAAATCGCGCTAGGTATCCCTAGCGCGACAGGGCATGTCGCGCTAGGGTCCCCTAGCGCAACAAGGGTTTTCGCGCTATGGCCCCATAGCGCGACACGGACCATCGCGCTAGGGAACCCTAGCGCGACAGGGACCATCGCGCTAGGTCCTCCTAGCGGGACAAGGACGATCGCGCTATGACCCCATAGCGCGACAGGAACCCCCAAACTGTTCATCTTCTCCGATGAACGCGCTCGGTCGGGGCAGCACGACCTCCAAGAACGCGCTACTGGAGTATAGTGCGTTCTCAGTCCGCGGCCGAAAACGGTAAGAACGCCCAAAAATTCCAACCACGCCCTCATA
Source organism: Amorphophallus konjac (assembly GCA_022559845.1). Classification (NCBI taxonomy): domain Eukaryota; kingdom Viridiplantae; phylum Streptophyta; class Magnoliopsida; order Alismatales; family Araceae; genus Amorphophallus; species Amorphophallus konjac. Next base: position 399,839,152 of record CM040123.1, read on the forward strand.
CCTCCATAGGAGAGGGGGAAAACAAAGGGGAAGACCCCTGGGGACCCCTAGCATGATTCTAGGCCCTCAAAACACGAATCCATGCATTGAATCCATAGATCGGGCGAGCTCTCCCCAAATCATGGAAAAACCCAAAAACGCTCAAATGATCCCCTCTCGGCCTCCCCGCGGCCTATAAATCACAGAAAAGAACGGCATGAGGCTAAGGAACATCACCCTACCTCAATGGAGCGAATGCTCCGCCGGATCGATCACGAATCACGAAGAATGCTCGAAGCTTCACGAACTCCCCACGCTTCCCACGCTCGCCGCACGCCCACGAGATCGCCTCACCGTCGCCCACGCGTCCGCGCCGTCGCCCCGCCACCGTCCGTAGCCGGAGAGGGGCTCGCCGCGTCCGAATGGGAGAGAGGGAGAGAGAGGGGGGCTCACGGTGGGAAGAAACGGGGGAAAAGGAAGAAGAAGAAAGAGAAAGGAGAAAAGAAAAAGAAAAAGAATTAGGCTTTATAGAAAATCCGAATTTTCGGAAAAATACCAAAAAATAGAAAAATACATTTCCGGAATCCTCGGAACGCACCGATCGCAACGGTACCACTCGTGCCTGGGGGAACTGCCCGGTTCGCCCGCAGCGAGCTTCCGAAGGAAAAGCCGAAACACACACCGGGAATCGGAAAACACACGCGGAAAAGCCGCGGAACGCCTCCGGGCCTCCGAAACGACTCCGGATCGCGCCGATCCGAACACGAAAGATGTCCAAAACGAAATTTCGGACACAACAGAGCCGGACGCTCTGAAAACCAGATCCGGGACCCACGAAGAAGGATCCGAAAGGTCCGGGATATTACAGCTCTCCCCCCTTAAGGAATTTCGTCCTCGAAATTGAGAACAACCAAAGGGGAAAGAAGAGGAAGACTCACTCAAACAGATACGGGAACTGCTGATGCATCTCGTCCTCATGTTCCCACGAAGCCTCACCACCAGAGTGTCGTTGCCACACGACCTTCACCAAGGGAATGACCTTGTTCCGCAGGCGCTGCTCTCGCCTATCCTCCACGCGGATCGGAAACTCTGGGAGAGAAAGATCTGGAGTCACCTCAGGCCAAACAGAAAACTCGAGCACATGAGAGTCATCGGGCATATACTTCCGCAACATCGAGACGTGGAACACGTCATGCACCGACGCCAACTCAGGAGGTAACTGCAACCGGTAAGCAACCTCACCGATGCGTTCCACAATCGCGAAAGGACCAATATAGCGGGGACTCAGCTTCCCACGCCGTCCAAAACGCATCACCCCCTTCATCGGAGAAACTCTCAAGAACACATGATCGCCCACGGCGAACTCGAGGGGTTGCCTCCTACGGTCAGCATAGCTCTTCTGCCGACTCTGGGCCGCCAACATGTTCTGACGAACCAGGTGCACAACGTCCACACATTGCTGCACCAACTCCGGTCCCGTCAAAACACGCTCACCCACCTCAAACCAATCAAGTGGAGTCCGACAAGGACGCCCATACAATGCCTCATAAGGAGCCATGCCGATGCTCGAATGATAGCTGTTGTTATAGGCAAACTCCACCAACGGTAGGTGATGAATCCAACTCCCCTGCCACTCCAGGCAGCAGGATCTCAGCATGTCCTCCAAAGTCTGAATGGTCCTCTCAGACTGACCATCTGACTGAGGATGATATGCCGAGCTAAATGCCAACTCCGTGCCAAGAGCTCGCTGGAAACTCCTCCAGAATCCAGAAGTGAAGCGCGGATCCCGATCCGACACGATCGAAATGGGAACCCCATGCAACGGAACGATCCGCTCCACATAAAGATGAGCCAACTTAGGCACGCTCCAGCTGACCTTGACCGGTAGCAACCGCGTCACCTTCGTCAGCCGATCCACCAGTAACCAAATACTGTCCTGCCCACTCGGGGTCCTCGGCAACCCCACCACAAAATCTGTGGTCACATGGTCCCACTTCCAAGCAGGAACATCCAAGGGCTGGAGAGTACCTCCTGGTCGCTGATGCTCCGCCTTCACCTGCTGACAGATCAGGCACCTGGCCACAAATTCGGTGACATCTCTCTTCATGCCAGGCCACCAAAACTGCCTCCGCAAGTTCCGATACATCTTCGTCGCACCCGGGTGTACAGTGTACCTGCTCCCATGAGCCTCGCGTAACACCGCACGACGAACCTGCTCCTCCGCTGGGACGTACAACCTGCCACGAAACCTCGCAGCACCGTCCTCGTCGAGCTCCACATCAGCCATCGCAAGAATCCGGGGCAACTCAGGGTCCGCATGCTGAGCCTCTGTCACCTGACGACGGATAGCAGGAGTGACAGTCAGACTCGCAAGCACTGCCAACCCTCGCTCCTGGGGAATCTTGAGCCTGAAGGATACTTCGGGCACCTGTTCCCAGAGCCTCCACTTCCTCAGCATCAAGGTACTGACCGCCACCTTCCGACTCAAGGCATCGGCGACGACATTCATCCTGCCCGGCTGATAAGACAGGGTGAAGTCATAGTCCTTCATGAACTCCATCCAACGCCTTTGTCTGAGGTTCAGATCTCTCTGCGAGAACACATACCTCAAACTCTGATGGTCAGTGAACACCTCGAACTTCTCACCGTATAGATAATGCCTCCAGATCTTCAGCGCGAAGATCACCGCCGCCAACTCAAGATCATGGGTAGGGTAGTTCTCCTCATGGGGCTTTAGCTGCCGAGATGCATAAGCCACCACTCTACCATGCTGCATCAAAACAGCACCCAGTCCAACGCCGGAAGCATCTGTACACACCACAAAACCTCCCGATCCAGAAGGCAAAACCAACACCGGAGCTGAGGTGAGCAATCTCTTCAGTTCCCTGAAGCTCTGCTCACACTCCTCGGACCAAACGAAAGGCACATCCTTCCGCGTGAGCCTCGTCATCGGGGTCGCAATGCGGGAAAAATCCTGGATAAACCGGCGATAATACCCCGCAAGCCCCAAGAAACTCCGGATCTCCGTCACCGACCTCGGCCTCGGCCACTGCATCACAGCCTCGACCTTGGCGGGATCCACGGAAATGCCATCACCAGAAATCACGTGCCCCAGAAAGTGCACCTCTCTGAGCCAAAACTCGCACTTGCTGAGCTTCGCATACAACTGGTGATCTCGCAGCGTCTGCAGCACCACACCCAAATGGTATGCATGCTCCTCAGCAGACTGCGAATAAACAAGGATGTCATCCACAAAGATGACCACGAACTGGTCCAAATACGGATGGAACACCCTCTGCATCAAGTCCATGAAGGCTGCTGGGGCATTGGTGAGCCCAAACGGCATCACCAGGAACTCATAATGCCCGTACCTCGTACTGAATGTAGTCTTCTCCACATCGGACTCGCGAATTCTCAGCTGATAGTAACCGGACCGCAAATCAATCCGCGAGAACACCCGCGCAGACTGAAGCTGGTCGAACAAATCATCAATCCGCGGCAACGGATACTTGTTCTTAATGGTCACTTCATTCAGCTGCCGATAGTCAATGCATAGCCGCAGACTACCGTCCTTCTTCTTCACGAACAACACGGGCGCACCCCAAGGGGAAAAGCTCGGACGAATGTACCCCTTGGCCAACAGTTCCTGCAACTGCGCCCTCAACTCCCTCAGCTCAGCGGGGGCCATACGGTAGGGAGCCTTCGCCAAAGGTCCCGTACCAGGTACAACCTCGATCACGAAATCGATCTCCCGCTGGGGAGGTAATCCAGGCAACTCCTCAGGAAAAATATCGGGAAACTCGCACACCACCGCAATGTCCTCGACATCCGGCTCCATCCGGTCAGACACAACCACAGACGCGAGAAAACCCTGACAACCTGAATCAAGCAATCGACGGGCTCGAATAGCAGAGATAAGGAATCGAGAAGAGGTGGAACGGATACCTTGGAAATAGAAGGTCCTCTTGCTCGGATGCTGGAAGTAGACCCTCTTCATCCCACAATCCACCACCGCTCCATGAGTCTCGAGCCAATCCATGCCTAGAATCACGTCGTAATCCCGAAGCTGCAACGCATACAACCTGCCTGGCATACTCCGCCCATCGATCCACACCGGAACCTGGTCGAAGCAATACGGAGTGACCATAAAGTCACCCGAAGGCAACTCCACTGCCAAATCACAGGACAACTGGGTCACCGGCTCCTCGACGCTCGACGCGAAATCCTCCGAAATAAAAGAATGAGACGCGCCAGAATCAAATAAAACCCGAGCCGCACAACCCAAAATCTGAACGGTACCTTCCACGAGCTGCGACGCCACTGCCTCTGCCCTGGTCAAGTGCGTGATCTGGCCACGAGGCCTCTGCCTGCCTCCCACACTAGCTGACCTGGGTAGCGGCGGATACTGTCCCTGCTGCTGCTGCTGCTGCCTCTGCTGCTGGGGAACCTGCTGCTGCTGAGGAAACTGCTGCTGCGGCGGTCTCTGAGGACAGTCACGCGCCATGTGCCCTGGCTGGTCACACCGAAAACAGATGATCGGCGCCGTGCACTGCCTGCCTGGGTGGGTCCCACCACACCGTGGACAAGGTCCTCGTGATCCACCCACTGATCCCTGACGCTGCAAAGGAATCGGCTGTTGTACACTGCCCGATGAAGCTTGCCCTTGATCCTTGTGCTTCTTCCGAAGACTCTTCTTCAAGAACTTCTTGATCTTCGAGCCGAAGGACGCAGATCCTGCCACTGACGCTGCCGGTGCCGGTACTCCTGAACCACCCGACGCATGCTGGAAGAAACCCTGCTGCTGGGTAGCCGACTGTTGGCTGCGACCTGACAAAGACTGCCCCTGGCTGATCGGTCCTCGAGTCCTCTGCATATCAATCTCCAAGGAAATCGCAACACGAGACGCCGTCTCTAGATCAGTGGCCCCATTCGCGATCAAATGGTGCCTCAGCTCCAGCCTCAAGCCCTGCACAAACTGCGTCGTCCTCACCCTCTCATGCTCCATGATATGAGGTGCGTACCGACCCAGCTCGACAAATCGGGCCCTATACTGCAACACGGACATGTCACCCTGCACCAGCTCTAGAAACTCCCGCATCCGCTGCGTAGCAACGACGTCTGGACAGTACGTACGCTCGAAAGCACTGACAAAGTCACCCCACTCAACCTGCTCAAGTGGACGAAGCTGAAAGGACGTCTTCCACTCGGAAGACTACCACCTCCGAGCCGTACCCTGCAACTGGTTGTAGGCCAACACCACTCTGTTCTCGGCAGTACTCTTCGCAGAACTGAACACCCGCTCCATCTCATCAAGCCAATCACGAGCCGCATCAGGGTCTGCCTGGCCGCTAAAGTAAGGTGGATGGAACTGCATGAAGTCCCTCACCGCTCGGCCTGGCCCACCCCTGACAATCGAGCCCTCAGCAGCCTCTCCGCCAAACTGCTGAGACATGAGATGGTACATGCCACGGAAGAAATCCTCGGCTCCCGGAGCCCTCGCAGCATCCACGGCCTCGGTAGCTCCCGGAACTCTGCTATGCTCCTCCTGGTCCCTCTGGACCCCCTGCTGGATCTCCTGATGATGAGGGCATCTCCCGACACCCCTCTAGCTTTGATCGCCTACACACTCTTGATATGGATTGATCATGATCTACACTTGTTATCTTCATTTCCCAAGTTTCAGTTTATGTATTTTCTTTTTATTGAGTCCTATCTTATGTATTTTCCTTTATTGAGTCATATGGTTTTAGTCCATTTCCCTTGTTATGTTTAATTGGGCCTTATTACTTTAGTTATGGGCCCATAGGATTGAGTCTAGGATATGCTCGGTCTTTTATCTTATTGTCAAGGGTATTTTGGTCATGTAAAGAATGGTTGCCTATATATAGGCCCCATCTCTCCTCTTGTATTCAACTTTTGATGAATATTGAAGAAAACCCTTTCAAACTCTCTCAATATCTCTCTCTCTCTCATTATCTCTCCATTCTCTCTCCTCCTCTCTCTAAATTTTGAAATTCACTCTCTCTCCTCCCCCTCTCAACCACTTCCAACCCCCACCTACCTCCATTAACTCCCCACAACTTCCCACAACCCCTCTTTAATCCTCACCTAGTCCCAAGGAAGTTCCACCACTCAAAACCCCACCCTCCAACCACCACCTACCACTTTCACTTCCCTAAGCATATCTCCACCTTCCCAAGGCTGAATTAACTCATTCCAAAGCCCAGATTCGAATCTCCCCTTCCCTCCTTGCTCCCTAGGTCGCACCCCTCCTCTCCCCTCAAGCCAAGTTCACCCCCTCCTCTCTTCTCCACTCCAGCTTTGTGTGCAGGCCGACCTGTAGTTTAGCACTCTGTTGCAGCGACATCCACGATTGCATCCTGGTTCTGCTGGTGGCGTGGCCTAACTTTCTGGAAAGGCCTCCCTGTGCTCTTCGCAGGCGAGGTGGAATCACTCCATTCCGAGTTTGTGGCCGTCCGTGAAGGCTGTTCTTCCCCGACTGCGCAGAACCTCTCAGACCAGGAGCCAGAGCGGCAGAGAAGACTCTCCCACGACAAACCTTGAAGGAACCAGTCTTTGAGGTCTTCTACAAAGTTCTTCCTCCCCCTGTCAGCGTCCAGGAACAGAAGGCGGAACCCCGTTCGGCATCTGACAACCAGAGATACCAATTTTCTACCACACCCACGCCGGTCTGCCTCTTCACAGTCTGCACCGACCACCGTCCACTTCTCTGGACACCCAGCTCATCTCCAACATCAGAAGACTTCGCCGTTTGTTTTTATGCAAAGTAGACTCGTCCACGATTCCAACGAGTCTAGCGGTGCCAAATTTGGAGCTCAGGAGCGATCGTGGCAGCTTCTGCAACCTGCTGTTTCAGACTGAGCTCGGCCAGAGACCAGAGCTGCATCCATCTTCCAGTCACTGGAGCAGTCAGCCCCCAGATCAGAACGTCGTCCAAAAAATTCAAGCCACACCCCTCTCCGGTTAGCAAGCTTTTGGCGCAAGTTTCATGAGATTCCAAGTTCGGTGGAATTATTGGCAGCATCGACATCGGCCCTCTGTCCAGAATTACAGAAGCTAGGCAGAATCGGCAAAGCTCGGAAAGTCGACTCTATCTCGCTCGTTCCCCTCCCCGCTTGGCCGGCTGAAGGCCCCTCCCTGCGTGGAGGTAATTTTTGGTTGTAATACATTAACCCCCACCCCAAGATCCCCCCCTTGCAAGGGGCGTAGTGCTGTACCTCTTCACATTTTCAGGTCAAGCTCCATCGCCGCGGCGATCGGGTGTATACCCTCGCCTCCCGGCGCGCCCTCGTCTCCGAACGGGATCGGTGTCTTCACACCGATCAGGTGAGCTTCTGATCACACCCTTGTAGCTTCATTTCTGCAAATGTAGTATTGCCTTGAATGCCCGTCGGACGGTAAGAGAGTGCTCGGAATTCATTTTAAGCAATATCGTGCCCACCGCGGCCCGTGAGTGAGTGCCACCCCACACCCCGCCTTGCGGGCCAGCCACCCACAAAGTTGGGACTCCCTGGCCCATTGGAGGTCAGCCTTAGCATTGTAAGTCCATTAGGACAATTGGGTCCCGCCTCGGACCCTCACCATCATCTCCCGGACCCACCGGGTGAACGTGTGAACCGAGTGAGCAGAAATCGTCGTTGTGAGAATCATTGAGCGCTTGTATGCTTGCGGGTCTAAGTCCTAGGGTCACCTTATTATATTTAGTGGTCTTTGGGCTGTGCCACATCAAGTGGTATCAGAGCGGTCATAGGCTTGTCCTTACAAGTCTAGTCTTGGGTCACACTAAGTCTTTCATAGGTGCATCCGCACACCCTTGCATAGCCCACCCAACCTTGCATGACCACTCGTAGTGGTACTCGCTTTCAACCCAATACTACATCTTCCAATCCCACAATGAATCCAAAACCCCAAGGGATGCCTACCACTAACACTCATGACTTCAACTACTTCATGAAAGCCTTGACCTATGCCAATGAGCGACTTGATAACATATCGGGCCGACTCAACCAACTTGGAAAAAATAGGCCCGCCCTAAGGACGGACGATAGGATGGCCCCTTTCCCACTTCCCACCTTTGATGGGACCTCTCCTAGCAAATATTTAGATTGGGAAGCTACAATGGACCAATACTTCAATTGGTATCATATTTCCGAGGATGAAAAGGCATGGGTTGCCAAAATACAACTAACCAAAAGGGCTCAAACTCATTGGTGTAAAATTGAGGGCTTAAGGATAATTAGACGGGAAGCTCCCCTCACCACATGGGAGGACATGAAGGATCAACTAAGGGCTAGGTATGTGTCCCCATCCCACTCGGATCACCAAAACCCAAGGAGCACTCCCACTCCTCCCACCCCACCCGTCCAAACCCTTATCACTAAAACCCAAGTACCTAAGACCTCCACCTCCCCACCTAACCCCATGAGGTCCCCCACATCCCAACCAAAACCCCCTTCCCTAACCTACACTAGTCAAGCCCCTTTAGCCCCCACTTCCACCCCAAGTGATCCCAAGGGCAAGAGACCCCTAACCAACCCAATTCCCTACATGGTGACCACCACTCATCCAACCCTCACCATTAAAAACCATGTGGACACCATGTCCACCCCTCCACCAAGGCCCATAATGGCCACCACCCCCAAAACCCAAAACCCCTCACCCAATCCACCTCCCGCTTCCTACACCAATCTTACCCCAAATTAGGCCTCCACTACTTCCACTCCCAAGTCCAACCCATGTCCGACCTTGCTCACCTCCTCGAGTGCGCCATGCCTCGACTAACACCAACCCACCCACCATAGACCTTCCTACCCCATTGTCCTTAGGAGTTGCAACCCACACACCTACCCAAGTGGAGAGGGATACCAATTCGGATCCACCTCCCAAAATCAAGGAAATCCAAGGGCCATACAACTCACCCACCCCTCCTAACCTAGTTCATCAAGAGCTATACACCCTTCCCCATGACACCATCACCATAGATAAGTCCATATTCCTATGGCTCAAGCGAGGCCTCACCATTCCTAGTTTACAACCAAGCCACCTACTCATGGGACATCAATCCCAACTCATTCCCACTCAGCCTCATGTCACTTATCAAACCTCCTATTGTGTAGAAGATTTGGGAGACTTAGTGGCCTACCTACATTGGCAAATCCACTTGACCGATATGCTAGCCATGAGGCCATCAGAGTCTAGCACCATTAGCTTAGCTTACCCCACCATTGGCTCCATCACTTCCATCTACACCAATGGCCAATTTACAAGTGAGATCATACTCCTTCTTCCCATGGAGGAGGAACCCATCCTAGTCTACTCCCCAACCATTA